>JAVJIF010001256.1:0-116064 GCA_038442645.1 Agave tequilana
ATATCTTTTATGTATATTGGATTCTATCCATATACAAATACTTCAAATTTGTTTCAATATCTTGTTTTTGTATCCATATGAGTTTTGGAGAAAACGGTTTCCATTTCAAAGTTTAGTTTTTAGAAAATATGGTTTTTATTTAAAGTTCAAATTTTTATATCACAAAAATGGCTCAAATAGTTTGTAATATGTGTTGAATTTTAGTCACACTATTTGTTATTCAAAGATCTTACAAGAACTTATTTTTGTGAAATTTATGTGTATTTATGGGATTTATTTGGTATTAATTAACCAAGTTTTTAAACCTGCTTTATCCCAGCCAGACACACTGGCGGTCGACCGAACGGCCGACCGAACTAGTGGTCGGCCGACCGGACCGGTCGACCGATATGCACGAGGGACGTGCATAGGCCAGCCAAAGAAGGCCGGTGGACTGGCGTCCACCGACTGAAAGCACCCCATTCTCGGGTGCTGGCCGGTCGACCAGGCGGTCAATCGATGGATTGGCCCGGTCGACCGGGCGATCGACCGGAGGCTCAACGGTTAGAAAAGTGACCGTTGGGCGGTCGACCGGGCGGTCGGCCGGAAGGGTAAATCTGGCTTTTCCAGATTGCCAACGGCTAGTTTTTGGAATGGGTTATAAATACCCATCCCTTGAGCATGTTTGTGTTTTGCATATATTAAGTTTAATTTAGTTTAATTTTAATTGGTATCTAGAGCATGTTTTGTTTTTGAACATTTCATTGGTATCTAGAGCCATTTATTGTTTATGCATGATTATGCATTGTCATTCATTGCATATTTATGTTTATTTGTTTTATGCATGAGTTAAGGGGGAGCTTCTTTGAAGCTTAACTTGTTTGAAGCTTAACTTTGATCCATGCATATATAACTCCATGAGTTTTGTCATCATCAAAAAGGGGAGATTGTTGGCCCAGAGGCTTTCCACTCTAGTTTTGATGATGATTAACTCATGTAGTTATGTGTACTAATAATCTTGTGATTTTAGTTTCAGATCATTAATCAAGTTATTAGTAGGTGATTAGCTTCAACAAGATGAATTGGAAGCTTTCACATGTTGATTCAAGAGCCCGAGCGTCAAAGATCATATATAGCAATTGCTCGGTGGATCAAAGAGTTTTGGATCGAGTCGGCTTGGAGATTGCGCTCTACAAGAAGACATCGGTACCTAGTTTAGTTGTGTTTAGATCCAAATTGTAAAGATTAGAATAGTATGATATGCTCAAGTTCACAACACACACGTTTCATGTTTTGAAGATTGGTTTTCGGTTTTTCCTTTTTTGGTTTAACCGATCTTGGTTTCATGAATAGATAGATCAAAACAAGTTTACTTAGTTTAATGTATATTAGATTTGTTCTATATACATGCATGCTTAACTTTCTAGACAAACTTAGTTTAATAGTCTATTTCATGTGTTTTATGTTTTGGTATTTTTGAATAAACATTTTTGGAATTAATGACAAAAACATGGATATATATATATATGTTTCATGTATATAGGATTATATCCATATATATCATGCCTAAATGTTGTTTAATATCATGTTTTTGTATTTGGATAAGTTTTGGACAAAATGTATTTTCTATTCAAAAATCCAAGTTTTAGAAAATACAAGTTTTGGATTTTGGTAAAATGATAAGACACAAAAATGTTTAAAAATGTTTGTTATTTGTGATGAAATTTTTATCACATGTTTATATTCAATATAAAATGAGAAAACTATTTTTGTGTAATTTTTACAAGTTTTATGCATTTATTAAAATATTTTTCCATCCTGTTTTCTGACCCAGGACACTGGCTGACAGGCCAGGTCGGTCGTCGACCGTGCGGTCGGCCGAACCAATGGCCGGTCGACCCAGCGGTCGACCGACGTGCACAGAGCTGTGCACGTCTGGCAGCATAGTGGGACGGTCGGCCGACCGGACCAGAGAGCAGTGCTCTCTGCTCTTTTCGGTCGACCGGGCGGTCGACCGTCAGTTGCCAACGGTCAAAATGTGACCGTTGGACGGTCGACCGACCGGTCGACGGTAGGGCATTTCTTGCAGTTTCTGCTGCCAACGGCTATATTTTTCTGGGGGCTATAAATACCCCATTAATGGCCAGTTTCTAAAAGATTTTTTGTGTGAATTTTTTCTTGACTCTCTAGTGTTTTCACAACAATCAAAAGAAGTTTTGGGCTTTAAATTGAACAATCTATTTAGTTTTTGCTAGGGTTTGGAAATCAAGAAAGGGTTTTTGAGAAAAGATTTTGATTCAATTTCTTCATCTTGGTTTCTAGCTTTTTCTCAAGGATTTTCTTTGTTATTTTAATTTCCATTCTATTGGTTTTCTCCACACTTGAGCTACATCTACTTTCTTATTCTATAGGATCTTTGTGTGGGAGAAAGAGATTGTTTGTGGTTGTTGTTTAGAGCACCAAGTTAAAAACCCTATCTTTGCTTGGCTTTGTGCCTTTCCCTCATTGTGTTGAGGAGGTTGTGCATTTGGGTTGTATCCCTCAAGTTGTGAGGTAATCCTTGTGTTAATCTCTCAAGTTGTGAGGTGATTGTTTGTTGGCTTGGAGTTGTGCTCAAGGAGGAGGTTGTGTTTGTAAGGAGAGGAGTTGGGTACTCCTTATAATTGTTATTGCCCCAAATCCTCGGTAGAGGTTCCCTTTGTGGGAGTCCTTTGTGGACAAGCTAGTGGACTTAAAATCCTTCTGGGTGAAGGCGGGGATGTAGAGCTGGGTGCTCGAACCTCGAAACATATCTTGTTGTTTGCGCTTGATCCCTTGGCTCTTACTCTATCTATCTCTCTCTCTTTACTTTGTGCCTTGCTTCAATTCATATTGTTCATTCATAATTATTTGCTTGGCTTGATTGTGTGTGCATTTCTTGTTAATTGCAATTAGTTTTTAAATTCCGCATTAAGTTCATTAGATTAGCATAATCACCTATTCACCCCCCCTCTAGGTGATTTTCAAAAAGGCCAAAGCCACTAGCTTCGCATGAAGTTTCAATCAGCCCAGCTGAGGGCTAGCCTTAGCTTCGCTGGAAGCTTTCTCACCAACTTCGCTGAAAGTGCCGCTCAGCTTCGCTCTAAGCTAACCCTCTAATTTCGCCTGAGGCTTCGCTTAGCCCATCAAATGGGCTAACTTCTAGCCTCGCTCAAAGCCCTGAATATAGCCTCGCTTAAAGCTTTTTGAAGCTCTCATCTAGCTCCGTCGCGAGCTTTTCTAGGTTATCAGACCTTTTTCAAATCCCCTAGAGGGGATTAGCGGTTATAACTCCACTTCTTATAGTGGAGTTAGTTGCTTTAGTTGGTGGTTATGCCCGTCCACTTGGTTCCACGATAAGTAGAGACGTGCAGGTGGGTTCCAACACCCTAGCTTCGCCAAAGGCTCACTTTTAGCTTCACTACCAGGCTATATCAAGCCTGGCACAAAGCTAATAAGCTGATTCAGCTTTGTTGAATTCAAGGGGCGGTTACACCCCTGTTTGGCTATAAATAGCTTTTTGCAAGAGAGAAGAACGGCTAAAAAAATTTCGGAGATCTAAGAGACCTTTAGCCCAAAAGTGTCCTCTTGCTTTTAAGCTTTCAAAGCTTCAAAGACTCAACTCTCTTTCAATTAGGGTCTCAACATTCTATGTCTTCTATCTTCAAAGGATTTCCGGAACCAGGGGAGAAGGAAATTCCCCCCAAGAAGGTTTGATTATCCGACCGACTGCATCGTCAACGGGATAAAATGATCATGCGCTGATCAGATTCCCATCGACATACTTTCTCAGAAATCTTATAGGAGATCTACTTGTAATTCTTTTTCTCTTTCTTTAAAAAAAATTACTTGTAATTTTGCTCCTCGATCCTTTTCTAAGTTTACCCGCATAATCAATGGAAAACAGAGCTATGAAAAGCTTCATGCGAAGCTAGAAAACAAGCTCACAATGGAGCTATGGGCTTTGCTGCGAAGCTAAAATAGAGCTTGCAGCGAAGCTAGGTGTTAGCTTCTTTGGTTTTTCTTTAGAAGACAATACTTGGCTCACTGTCTGCTGCACTGGATCAGTGGGGCCCAAATCACCGTCTTGTCCATCAGGGCTAGACAGATCTTCAGCCTGTCTGCGACTTGTCTTTTGAAAGTGTCGATAAGTTAAACATCGTTCGGACTGGTTAAAGTGCTATCTGTGAGTTCATCTTTTCGAAGTGTCAACACGGTTGACCGCCTAGTTGACTGGTCCTCTATCTTCAGCTTGGATCAAAACTTCTTCTTAACTCTGATCTCTGCACTTTCATCTCCAATGAGTTAAAAAATTCTACCATCAAGATTATATGTTCTCTCCCCACATCCTATTGGGTCTACAAAACACCATATGAATTTTGCGCGATAAGACTTTACATTCTCTCCCCACACTTGTGATATTTGACATATTGAGAGACATCTTTATGCATGTTTTACGCGCACATCTGTAAGAAATAGAATGACTAGGGGATGAGAAATTTTGAGACATCAAGGGTGCATAGCAGGCTATACAGAGTGACAGTGGAGCATCATCAGCATCAAAAGTCCTTTGATGCTCTCAGGGCCGGTATGCCTGGAAAGATTTTACATTCAGTTTAGTTTGGTTAAAAATCTACTTGCCATATAAAATCTACCTGAAATTCTGAAGTCATACTAGTCAATTAGCATTAACACACATTACTCCTGTAAAATTAACACACACACACACACTGGGAGGTTATCTAGGCCTCACGATCTTTTCTCAAAAAAATAAAAAAACAAACATTGCTCCTGTAAAATTGATGTTGAGTAAAGGCTATCTATTTTCAATTGAATAATGCAATACAAATACCACAATTCTGACGTCCGATACACAGAAAACAGACCATGATGACATTGCAATCTTCTCTCTCTCAAAAAAAAAAAGAAAAATTGAAATCATCATCAGTTTCACATGATCGAACTCATGAAATTGGATTTACAAATATAATTAAGTACTACTCAGTACCAGATGCCACAATAAACAAACATTATTGGATTAGTGCAGTAGAACAAGCCTTGTGAAGAGAGCTGCAAAGTCGACATGATGATATCGGTGTTGGTGCAGCCAACAGCACCAAATTACTTAGTTCTGTTCCGTGAACGACCCCTATGAAACAGTTTTCGTTTAAGCCGAATTCTTACTTGATTTTTCAGAACACTTGGCCTATGAGCAGGCTATCGTGCCGGGCCTGATGATGTTTCCACCCTTGGCCTAGTGATCGCAGTTGGTCGGCCATCCTCAACAGTCCCATCATCTCACCAAACCCGCAGAACTTCACAATGTGCTTCATCACATTGAGCTTTACATTGTTAAGTGCTTTTTCCCGAGGCTTCCCATTCCTAAGAGAAGTTGAATAACTTTGAATTGGAAAAGAAATTACTGAAGAAGAATTGAAGAAGGGGACTAAAGAGATAAACATGAAAGCTAAAACAACCAAAGGAAAAAAATAAAAAATAAAAAAATCCACAAAAGAAGGGAGTGAAATAACCAAAGAAGAAGATGAGCAATTTATAGAGAGGAGCAGCCCGGAGCTCAGCTAATGGGGTTGTTGAGATTTGGGAATCAAAATTATTGCCTTTGACTGCACACTCTGCCACAAGATCAGAGGATCACGGGCCTGCTAGCTTGGGTTGAACAAGGAGTCTGAGGTACCATGAAGGAATCAATTTGTTTGTTGGTCTCTGTCACAGTTTGCCCACCACATGTTTGATAGTCGTCCTCTGAGGCTGCAGACCAGATTTTTTTATCTTAATTTGTTGCATTTGTGGGTTTCTTCCTTGAATTCTTCTCAGCTTAGCTAGCTAAACAAGTGCATCTTATTCAAGCATGCATGCATTCATGTTTTCAAAGTAAATATAATTTTGAAAACTATTTTAAAATATTGATCTCTTTCAGAACTATTTTTAAAAATCGACCTCTGACACACCATGTTGGTGGCAAGGCGTTTCGCCTCTCCACCGTGGGCCCCACGCTGGGCTGGTTGATTTTTCTTTGTTCGGGATTTGGGCAACCAGGACGAAGAATTTTTTTTCTTTTGCCCAACTATTCTTTCTTCGGGTTGTCAACTCCGGACAAAGCTTTTCTATTTTATTTTTTGTTTTTGTTTTTTACTTTGTCCGATGTTGTCAACTCCAAACAAAGAACACTTGAGTTTTTTTTTTCAAGTGTTCTTTGTCTGGGGTTGACAAAGAAATTTGAATTTTTTTCCCTTTTCTTTTGTTCGAACAAAGAAATCGGATCAAGATAAAATTATTGTCATTTGGTCATTGTAGCAAAGTGTGAGTATTCCCGCCTATCACACGGGTCACTCGTGTTCAAACTTCGACAACAACAACCTTTTTTACTTGTTAATCAAGAAAATCCAAAAAAAAAAAAAATCTTACTTTCTAGATTTGAACCAGCGACTTAAGGAATTTGAAGGATTGTCATCTATAATCCTTGACTTTACCAAGTAATCGGAGCATCTTTTCTGCTACACGAACATCTTCCATCTTTTCACCGTTTCACCGAAGTTGATTAACAACGGACAAAACCTTTGTAAAGCAGTCTGAAACTTACTCCTTTTCTTTCATTTCTAATTATTTAAAATCTCTTGGAAGTGTTTGTAGACATAGCATTTTCACCTTTTCCACTCCTTTGTAGGAGTTTTAAAGTATTTCACATGCTTGCTTCAATGTAGTAGCATTTGCAATCTTTTCGAAAGAAGACTCATCCACTCCTTGGTAGATGAAGAAAGAGCTTTCTTGTCTCTTTTCTTTTACTTTCTAATAGCATCTCTTTGGGCATCAGTCAAAGCAACGTCTCCTTGATGTTCATCAGATCCTCGCTTGACGACATCACATGCATCTTGTGAGCCCAACAACGCCTTCATTTGGATGCTCCAATTCTCATAGTTTTCTTTTGTGAGGCGAGGAACAGTAAAAGGTGTCATCCCGTTGCCATCTTCTCCTTCTTGTTTGACTCTGAGACCACTTTGTTGAATTTCAATATAAGATAAATCGATAAACAAGAGAGAAAGATTACTCCCTTAGTTTAAGAACTAAGATAAATAAAAATGGGCTAAAGGAGTATGCTCTTTAGACACTTCACTTTCATTCATTTTGTCTTGCTAAAAGAAGAAGATACAAGGTTATATATAGCCTTACAAGGTTAATCCGAATTTAACTTAATTAAATGTATTTAGATTATCAAGCAATAGAAATATCCCCTTTGACACCTAGGCATAACAGAAGACTCTTTGAATTCTCAAGGAAAAACCTTTCGAGTTTCGAAGAAAGAAAAACTCTTTGAATGTTCCATCAAGTTTAATTTTCAATGGAGCATGCATGGCCGAGTTAGACTGTCACGCCCCGCTTCCCAAAATACACTGGAGCGGAGACGCGACACGAGTCGGCGACGCATATACGCAAGGAAAATACCTCACGTACACGCGCTAAGCCTAAAGTAACCTGAACAAGCTATAAATTTATACTATAATGAGTCAACGACCACTACAATAATACATATAAAAACTACAAATGATCTGAAATGAAATAAGGAACAGAATAGAAGCCAAGGGTGATATACAGGAATCAAAGAATAATAGCAGGAATAAAGAAATGAAAGAATACCAGAATCAAAAGAGAGAGAGTCCGGTTCCTCGCAAGTCGTACAGTCTCATCGCACATCTGCACAATAGAACAAGCGTCCAATATCTGGACGTGCAAATCCAGGGTCGTCAGAAAGCGACCTAGTGAGTGTGTGTGTAAAGGGGAGAGCTCGTGCATATAAACAAGGTGCATAAGCAATAACAAGAATAACTGCAGATTAAGATAATCAAATAACATGATACATAAGCAACTGAATAACAATAGCAAGAATAAGAGTACAGGTACAAGACAAGTAAAACAACTGTAACAAACAACAGATGTCTAGGTGTATATCCTAGCAATATCACTAACCTAGTACATAATCTGGTCCTGGTTACAATCATGTGTCTATCATAATGATATATATAGATATACAATCAGGTGATTACCGTCAGTCACAATACATCAACAGTTTATTATTAATTATGTCAGCGAACACCAATTGTCACATGTAATAGACGCATCCCATACTACGCCTACCACACATGCCAATCGATGTCCTCAGTTATTGAAACTGATCGGTTGGAGACATTGTCTGTGTTTTAGATGGGTCCCGTGCATACCCAGGATCACGGCCCAGACTCCTGGCGCTGAACCCAGGACCTACCGCAAGGTAGTCAGGAACTTGTAAATAGGAAACAGGTACATGTATAACATGTATAATAGGAACAGGACGGGGTGCCGGTCACCCCACGGGAACCCTGCAGTGGAGCCCTCTTTCGGCTGCGCAACCTAAATCCTAGGTCCACCCAAAATACAAACGCTGTCTCGTCCATCAATCTCCCCAATCCCAGTGTAAGTTGTTTAATGTCATGTTATTAATTTATCATGATTACATAATGTGCATGTTACTTGAATCACTGGAATAACTCGGTGGTAGTCACGGTAACAATATCAACATGTAATCAGGATACCGATATAACAAGAATATATAATATCAATGAACAGGATACCGGTATAATAGGAATATGTAACAAGTATAACATGCGGGTGTTGTTACCGTGTAATAATATTTTTCCTAGCAATTAAGTAACATGGACAAGATAGTTATCAGGTAGATACCAAGTATAATCAGTCAGGTTTCTCAGGTAAATTAAGATATCTAAGATGGGTAATGATTTACTGTCATGGATAGAATAATCTGGGTAATGTGTGGAATCAACTAATATCCTCAAAGTCATCGATATATCCATCATCTAAGTCAGCATAAATCTGATCAATCAATAGCTGTCATAAAACTCGAACATGTAACATAATCACCGATATCAATAAAATCACTCTCATAATAACTCTATCTCCCTAACTGAATTGATCAGTAACTAAACATGAAGCACATGGTATATCCTCGAGATCAATAAATTAACAGATACTGAAATCATATCTACATAGGAAACATCCTCAAACAACTGCAATCTGGAATAATTCACTTCTAAATCAATACCAACAACTCATCGATACTTAAATGATATAATCATGGTACATACCAGGAACTCTTTCTTCTAATAATCCAAAACCAATATGATATCACATATCGAAGTCAAAGGTAAGATACCCACACATCTAGTCACAATCCAACAAAATCAGTCACATATAAATACTGATCAATATCCAATGTAAATAACATAAATCCCAGTTCGACTCGAACTCCAACTAAGTCCATATTCTGATTCAAGCATCAAGTAATCCGATCTCTTAGTAAAATAGCATCATAACAAGTCCATCATCAATCACCTAAGTTATTACCAATAAAAGAATAACAAGTCTAGAAAGTACTCTACATGAAATATATCATCTTATCTTAATGCAGATCAGGCTATTATAAAGAACGTAAATCCAATGTCATCTATAACTCAAGTTTAGTCCAAATCACAGTCCAACTCTGAATAAGTCCATGTACCATCCAATCGTCAAGAACTCTAATCTTTTAGTAAAGTAAGATCACATCTAATATGTACTCAAATACCCGAATAAATTCTTAACTGAATTATCACCAAGTGAGGAATATCAAGTCTGATAATTGTTCAAATAAATCGTAGATCGTAAACCATAATTACAAACCAATCCAACATAAGATCAACCTAGTGTACAGTCCAAGTTCCTTTACAATTAGCCCCAGTCTGAAACATTAATCATCTATTCATGAAATGATATATCTCTAATATCTCAATGTCCAAATACAAGATCCTTATAAATCTGATGCTTAACTATGCACTTAATCTATCCAATCAATAGATCGAGTCAAGTCACAGTCTAAAGGTATATCAAAACTAGGCCTAAGCCAACAATGCTAAACTATCAACACATGAAAAGATATTGATACAAGCTCCTATTGACTAGATAATTAAAGTGAACAATCATAGATATCTCATGAACGAATACAAGTAATGAAACTAGTAAAATATAACAGGAAATTACATGAAATGATAAGAGCAACATGTAAATGCAAACTGATAACGGTAAATACACATGAACGAACACTCACATGAAATGACGTGGTTTCGGAACCAAATTGCCATCTGGTCTTCACTGCACGAACTGGCACTAATCTAACTGGCACTGATCTACGGACCATCTCATGGGCCGGTCTTCAAATCGCCAGTATATTGGGTGCACAACGAGCACGAATCTGGATCGGGTCCGGGTCTCCTGTAGCTGGGTTCGTATCTCACCAAACGAATCCAAAACGCTGCCACACCGAATCAAACACATACGATGATATACAAATACATACGTACACACTATATACATACCCCCATATGCATGCTAACCCATTAATACACATACATAATCACTATATAATATATATATATATATATATATATATATATATATATATATATATATATATATATATATACATATATATATATATATATATATACATATATATATATATATATATATACATGCATGCATTCTAATATATATATATATACACACACATATACAATCACCAACTCACGCGCACACACCTATATATATAAGTATGCATGCACTTAATTAAAGAACACACTTAATTAAATGACACACCCATCCATACAAATAAATAGCAGCAACCCATGCATATAAATTAAGGCACACTACTACACATTATATAAAACATATATATATTAACATGAAATGGAAGAGAAATATAGTGGGAGAAAGAAAGTAGACTCACATAATAATGTGGTGATTTGCGGCGCGCCGACGGAGGCTCTGGAGGAGGCGTCGGAGCCGCGGAGGATGTCGTTGGATAGAGGAGTTCACCGTGAAGGGCGGGGTGCGTTGGCACTCGCCGACGGTGATCAACGACGACATACAGAGAGACGGAAGATGGCTCGGAGGAAGATATCTCATGGGGGGCTTGACTTTGGTGGATGTTGGGCACGGCAACATGGAGGGGGAGGAGTGCGGTTCCAAAACGGCCCATACATGCCAAGTTGCAACATGTCTCTTATCTGTTACAGTTGCAACATCAAAAAGCTCTCTTGCCCACTGTATGTTTGCCAACCTTACTATCCAGGACATCCCAACACTGCCAAATATAAGGATTTTCTCCTTGTGTTGCTTGGCAACCTCTTTTGTATACCACTCTAGCATCTACGAATTTTGATTGCTTGCATAAAAGCTTTCCAAGGGTCACGTCCATCCTCAGGCCAAAACAGGATACACACTTGTAGAATTTTTTTTTTTTTTTTGCATCTTCTTCGAACTGGAAATTCCTCGTAAACCTTGGCTCGATACAGAGCAAGCTCCAATTTGATCCCCAGGGGTTTTGTAGGCCGTGGGTGGCGCTGGGCTTGGGTGCGGCAAGGTTGAGGGAGATGGTGAGAGACAGAGAGATATATAGGGCGGCGGAGAGCATGGGTTAAGGTTAGGGTACGATTTTTGATAAGAGGATGGAGTAGATAGTGTTAAGATGATATAAATACATGGGGGCTGTTGGGCTTAGGAATTGGGCTGGATTTGTTTGAAAAGAGTACAGAAGAAATGAAATAAAAGAAAGGGTAAGAGAAAAATATGTGGACTAAGGCTTAGTGCGTTGGGCTTAGACTTGGGCTCGATTTAAAGAAGAGGAATGAAGATTAAACGGTAGTGGGCTTGGGCCTAAGTAATGGCTAATGAAAGAGAGCAGAATGGGAATAGGGAGAAAAGGTATTAATAAAATAATAATTAATAATAATGGTAATAATATAACAAAATATAATACGTACATATACTTACATATACTTGTATAATTTCAAATAAACAACATATACACTACAAGTATATAAATGTACTTATACACCTGTATGAGGTAGACTAATCTATAATAATAAATAATAATAAATTCAAACATATATTTATAATATAACATGGTATATTAGTTAGGGGATATTACATAGACCTATCCTTCTTGATTGCTGGAGGGGTGAAGAGGAGGACATGGAAGTTTATGGCCCCCTCCCACCTCTGGTCACAAGGAAAATGTCATACAGTGCATTCTTTTGCAAGCCTCATTTAGCAAAGACAGGGTCATTCAAAAATCTTCTAGCATGGAAATTGTAAATGGTTCGTTGATGAGTTTCTTTCTTTTAATTGTGTGGTTTAAAGATGAGCATATTAAACAAAGGAGATTTGATTTCAAGTTGTGGTGGTTGTGGAACCAAACACACAGAACAAGAAGCTGAAGGAGAAACAAGAATTAATCGAATTAGCAGGATCAAACATACTAATTTCAAGACTTACATAACCTCTTCCTATTTGAGTTTGGACTTTGGACATTCAGAATTCAATAAACTTAGGAACGAAACAATATAGAAGGAGGAAAAAAAAATATAGTAGTAACAGTGAATATTTTGAACCAGGAACAATCACAAACAGATTAGAATAGCTGTGTAATGATAAGCGTTGAAGGAGATAAGCTAAAATATATTGTATATCCTACTAACTCTTCTACAAATTTGAAAATAATTAAAATCCCCCTTCCAACAAAATAAGGCTCAAGTGTTCCTTCACTCACTGAGAAAGGAACACTGTTAGATCTCTCTCTTTTGTGATAACGTAGGTGTTGATGCATTGTTGTTGTTGATATGATGATATCTTTGGTTTGGTTAAAGAATATTGTTTTGAACTTTCAAGATAATTCTTCAATTGGATTCGGAGTTATATACAGGAACGGATATTGGCACCCAATAAATTGATTAACATAATATTCGGATATTTACTAGTAGAATTAACAAAATTATTTGAGGAAATTCTTGCATTCATTTCCTTTCCTTTCCTTCACTGTATATATGATACGCTTTGAAAGGATGCAAGTTTTTTATTTGATTAATAAAAATTTTACAGTCTTGAGAATTAAAGAGCGCACACACTGAATTTCGTGACTTCTCTGAAAATAGAACTGACAAAGATTACTGATTTATCGACAATTTCATTATATTCTCTTAATGAAATTGGGTGGTAATAATCCACAATCTCGTCAATTTTGTTGATTCGAACTTTTCTTTTCACAAGGCGGGGGGGCGGTTGGTGGTCACCGGCGAAGAAGAGGCTCGATCGGATATGGCAAACATGGAGAAGAAGAAGAGAGGGGCATTATGGATCTTTTTTGGAGGAAAAAGTGTCTAAAAAACTAATGACACTCTTGTAATAATTTGATGGGTGTGTTAATCAATTTGGTCGGTGCCAATATCCGCTCTTGTCCGTATTTGAAAACATTTAATTATGTTATACTGCCGCCCCTATTTTAATTGCCCCAATCAATAGCAAGCTAGTGGTCGGTAAATACTGATCTACTAAATATTACCCAATTTCTGTTATAGTTAATAAATATTATTTTCGATTATGTTCACCATCCAACATGATAATCTCTATCACAAAATTGGTTAAGCAAAAGAATAGAAGTAAAAATGTCTTTAAAAGATTTCTTTTTCATAAATTGGTGGCTTAGTAGCTATTTTACAACACAATTGTTGTAACTTTTAGAAGTTATAATGTTTTTCTTTCTTTTCCTAGAGAATAGTCCAAATTCTATCTTTTCTAAAAATAATTGGTAAATAGATCTTTAGAAAGATCTATGCATAAACTAAAAGCCTCTTTATCAAGATCAAAAGAAAAGAGGGTTCAGGCATACCTGATTCCATCACGAAAGGGATGTTAAAGGTTGCACGATCTCGAATACGTCGTAGTCGAGGGAGAGGATTCTTCTCTTCAGCCATCAAGTTCTCTTTTTGATCCTTAGAGGTGATAAGAGGTCTCCACGAGAGATTAGGTCAATGATGATGATGAGAGAATCTAATCCATGATATTTATAGGTGATTGCAAAAAAATGCAGTGAGAAGTACCGTGTAGCTTTGCACTAACGATTCGTGTTCACGAGGAAGAATGCGACGAAAGCGTTTCGATGTGTTGTTTTAAAAACAAGGATTGGTGTTGGTTTTTTTTTTTATGTTGAAAAGAGATGGAGAGTAGGGAAGTGATTTAAATAAAAATTGAAAACTTGGAGAACGCTTTGGAAAAAAAAGATTATTAAAAGGCTTTAAGAGTGATGGTGTTTGTTTGTTTTAATAAAGAAGAATCGGGGCTCACTATCTTTACCCAACTCTAGATTCTTTTCTTGAAAGTTCGAGTGCCTCAATGAGATCATAGGCAAAAAGTTTAGCCTTATTTGAAAAGAGATCAAGTAAAACACATAAGATGGTTTATTTTAGAAATCGAACTTTAATTTTAAAATCTTTCCTTGAGTTGAATGTTAAATCATCAAAGCAATAAAGTAATCATGGAATAAAACAAGTTCTTTTTAATGATTAATTTCAAGATTAAGTTCAAAATTCAATCCCATCCTCATGCGCCTTCTGAAAATACACCTAGAGGGGGGGTGAATAGGTGTAAGGCTAACTAATGATCAAGAATGCGAAATTAAAAACTTAATGCAACACACTTAGTGTAACCAACGTGTGTAGCCTAATTCCTAGTGAAGGGCTCTAGACTAACTCCTCTGAATTCCTCTGAATAAGAGTTGAGGTCCTATGTAAAGATCTCTTGGTTAAACACAAGTATGGGCACACACAAACAACACAAGCATGTATATGATATGACAATAAGATGAAATGCTCAATGTAAGAGAGAGTTAGAGAAAGTGGATCAATCAATAACACCAAAATATGTTTCGAGGTTCGAGCACACAGCTCTACGTCCTCGCCTTCACACAGAAGGATTTCCACTAACTCGTCCACACAGGACTTCCCACACAGGAACCTCCACTGAGGATTTGGGGCAAATACAATTGAGAGTACACAACTCTCTCCAACAAATACAACCTCTACACTTAGAGGCAAGGCACTAAGCCTACACAATATCAACCTCACAAATGAGGGATAGGCACTTAGCCAAACAACCACAATCACCTCACACTTGAGGGATTCCAACACAATCTCCACCTCTCACTAGAGAGAGCTAAATACCACTTCCACTATCACCTCACACTTGAGGGATAACAACTCAATCACCTCTCACTAGAGGGATATCACAATCAATGAAAGGTTTACAACTTGGTGGTCTCTTTCAACCACAAACCAATTTTCTCACTAAAATAAAGATCCTATAGATAGGATAGAATGATAAGCTCAAGTGTGAGAAATAAAGAGTTTGGAAATCAAAAACTCAAAGAAAAACTCTTGGGAAAACTTTTAGAATGAATATAAAGTGAAGATCAAAAACAATCCCTAAGACTTCTCCTTTTCTTGAATTTTCAACCCTTTAAAACAAATAAAGATCAAATCTTTTTGGCTTAAAAACTCTTTTGAAAACTTGTATTAAAACACTTGTAAAGATGAAAATTTTGCTCTTGAAAATTCTTATTGAAAAATCAACTCAAATGGGGTATTTATAACCCATTTGAAAACCTGCCCGTTGGCAGCTGAAAAGGGCCAGTTTGCCCTTCCGGTCGACCGGCCAACGATCAAAAATTTGACCGTTGAGCCCTCCGGTCGACCGCTCGGTCGACCGTGCCAGATCCAGAGAGCAACTGCTCTCTGACCGGTCAACCGCCCGGTCGACCGAAGCTGGATACAGAGGGCAGAGCTCTCTGTCCGGTCGACCGCTCGGTCAATCGGAGGCTTTTCCAGAGAGCAGAGCTCTCTAGCGGTCGACCGACCCGGTCGACCGGCCTCCTCAGCTTGGCTGCGTGCACGCTCTGTGCACGTCGGTCGACCGGCCCGGTCGACCGCTCACTGCTACGGTCAACCGGCCCGGTCGACCGGCAGTCAGCCAGTCCAGCTAATATGGGCCTTAAAAACTTGAGTTTTATCCTTAATTAAATCCTATAAAATCACATAAATTCCACAAAAATCAGTTCATGTTATGTCTTTGAAATACAAACATGTTTGAGTAAAAATCAAATCATGTTACAAACATTTTGAACCATTTTTGTGACTTAGAAAATTTGCCTTAAACCAAATTCTGTATTTTTCAAAACTTGAATTTTTGAAATGGAAATCTGATTTTCCCAAAACACATGTAAATATAAAAACATGATATTTAAACAACTTTGAAGCATATAGTATATGGATAGAATCCAATATACATGAAATGTATTATATCTTTGTTTTTGACATTAAATCCAAAAATAGGTTTTGTCTAAATACAAAACTCCAAACACATGAATAGTGTATCAAAATAAGTTTTTCTAAGTATATGAAGCATAGATGTATATAGATGAAATCTAATATATATTAAACCATGTAAACTTGTTTTGATTCTATCTATTCATGCAAACCAAGATCGGTTAAACTGAAAACCAAAACCAATAAACGTGAAACTTAAAACAAGTGTGTGTGTTGTGAACTTGAGCATATCACACTATCTAATCTTCACAATGGATCTAAACTAAATCATAACTAAACAAACCGATGTCTTCTTGTAGAACGCCGTCTCCAAGTTAACTTGATCCAAACTCGATTCCGGAGCTTGACTCCAAGCGAGTGCTAGATGTGAACTTGATGCTCGAGCTATTAAATCACTATGTGAAAGCTCCAAAACACCTTAGTTGAAGCTAATCACCTACTAATATCTTAGTTAAATATCTGAAACTAAATATTACAAGATTATTAGTAAATTATAACTACATGAGTTAATCATCATCAAAACTAGAGTGGAAGGCCTATGGGCCAACAATCTCCCCTTTTTGATGATGACAAAACTCATGGAGTTATATATGCATGGATTAAAGTTAAGCTTCAAAGAAGCTCCCCCTTAACTCATGCATAGCAATAAACAATAAGATATGCAATGAATGTTAAACATGAATATGCATAAAACAATGAAATGAACATGCTCTTGATACCAATAAAAATATCAATAATAGCTCTTAATACCAACAAAATAAAACAACAAAATATGTTCTTGATACTAATATCCATGCTCTTGATACCCATAATATTTACCAATAATATTCATGCTCTTGATACCAATATCTCTTGATACCAATATCAAACAAATATTAACAAAACAAAAAACAAATGTTTTTAATATAAACTTTGATACTTTGATATAAACTTAAACAAACATGCATTGATACTTTGATATAAACTTAAACAAACATGCATATATACTAAAATATTTCTCCCCCTTTTTGTCAATCATCAACAAAGGGGTTAAAGAAAAAAATGTTCACCTACAAACATAAAGTAATAAAGGATACCAATTGAAAGATATATCAATTTAGCATGAAGGTATACAAAGAAACATTATGATATCAATTTAAGATACCAATTGAAAATAAATAAAACATATAGGTAATCTTGATACCAAATAAAGAATAATATCAATTTAATTTTTGATACCAATATTGAAAATGAAACATTTACAAATTGAAAATATTTTTCATTAGGAGTGTATGATACCAAATAAAAAATCAATATCATTTTTTAATCATTTTTCAACATAAAGTGTGGGAGTAAGATACCAAATGTAAACAAAACTAATTGAAAGGTTAAATATGAATTTTCTCTCTTTATGAAATACCAAACAAAATGATGCATAAGCTTGTATAAGATACTAATTTAAATAATTGTCATTAAGGACTAAATCAAGCTTAGCATAACCAAATTTGTGCTCAAAGATATAAAGATATAGTAAGCACAATCAAAACATAAATACATATATATGTATGAGAAATTGAATACCAATCGAAATTTATACTATTTGAAGTTTAAGCATACATATATAAAAACATATATGAGTATACAAAACGAATGTCAATAGTGATACCAATTGAAAAGATACAATGATATCAATTGAAACTATAATGGGAATCAAGTGTATAACTCATACTTTCCACCACCCATTTCATGCACATGTTTAAATAGATTTTCAATAATGAGCATACAAGGCATGGTCGCCCAACCAACCGCCCTTTGATGGGTAGGGGTTTTCAAAAATAAGTTTGAAAATAGTTTTAGTATGTTTGAAAACTCCACCATATGAAGAATACCGCAACTAGTTTATATGATAAAATTTGTAAACTAGTACGAAATCCTTCAAGTAAGGAATAAAGCAAAATTATATTTCATGAAAAACATGTAAGTCACACGATCATCAACACTCAAAATCTATAGGGCACATATCATACTCATGAAAACAAAATCATGAGAAAATATTAAGTAAAGTAAGTGTATAAGAGTTATGTGAAACACATCATCATGAAAATAAGCAATCAAGCTCAATATGAAATTCCTTAAAACATGAAAAACATGATAATCTAATTTTCATCAAAATAATTTAATCTTCAAGGCATATGTATGTTTTGTAAAAACTAAAGTATACATACATATCTAAACATAACGAGTCTACAAAAGTATATGCATGAAGGCAAGTGGCTCAAGGATGTATACGTATAACCAATAGTTTAGACAAAATAGACATATACATGAAGTTTAACATGAAAACATGTATAAAAATATGGAAAACATGTCAAAATGTATGAATCATCAAAACTAGGCTATACTAGTATATCTAATGGGTACAAATGAGCATTTAAGTACAAACATATAATAATCTATCTGTGGCTCACTAGTTGTACAAGTATATATCCAAGTTTTAATGAAAACTAACATCTAAACATGTAATCTAAATATGAAGCATAGAAATCAAAACAAAACTTATATGATTATCATGGTAAATGAACATGCATTAGATATATGATATACACAATAGTTAAAACAAATGTGAGAACACAAAAGTATAAGTCCATATTAAACATGGGTGATCTCAAATACTAATCATGTATGTCACTAATCTAAATATCATGGCATTTAATCATAATAATCAAAACATGCTAAAATCAATGATAAAAAGCATGTAAACTAAATGAGGAGTAAGAGATCGTTACCAAAACTAATAGGGCACATCTCCATATCTCCAAACCATGGTGGTCCTCCCACCAAACTCCTCTTGAAAGTGATGCATCCAAATTGTCCTCTTTAAGCTCGGAACGCATCCACCTCAAGGTACCATTACTCTCACATCATGTGAGAGCCTACACCTACATCAAATAAAATAGGAGTGGTCTTTTGTACCCATACTCTTTTGGATCCATGGGGTTAGCTCCTTTCCTAACCCAACAAACTTATTTGCTAAATTTGAATCATGTATCTTATCAAGACAAAATTTAGCAAGGTGGCCCTTACGTCCACAATGTGTACAAGTGTACACATGAGCATACACGGTGTTATGGGTGTGAACGTGAGGAGCATGTATATGCTGTGCCTTGTGTGCATGCATAGATGGAATTTATCTTGTGAAACATGGATTCGAAACGTGTGTGGTTCATGGTACAATGGCTCAAAGTGGAGCCCAAACAATCAACACTTTTCTTCAAAACATTTATATCATTTTTAATACTAGAAGATAAAGTGGAGCATGCAATAGTTGAGCTAGATTGTGAAGCTACACTAGCATGGCAAACATGAGAATCTAAATCATTTTTCAAAGAAACATTTACATTTGACATCAAGTCCAAATCTTTTGAAATAGAAATAATTTGGTTTTTCAAAGAATCATTTTCTTTTAAAACAAAATCAAGTTTTGAAGACAAGATCTCATTTTTCTTCAAAACATCATTGCAATCATTTCTATTTTTCAAAATTTCATTTTCTTTTAGAGCAAGGTCAAGTTTGGATTTCAATGAATCCCTTTCATTAGAAATCTTCACTTTCTCTTGCAAAATCAAATCTAGTTTTGAACACAAATCCTTATTTTCTTTGTTAAGTCCAAAACTTTTCTTTTTCAAAGCTTTATATTTTTCAAGGTTTTCACAAACAATAGATAGTTCTTCATTCAATGCATCGACATCAATATATTCATCACAAGAAGAATTAGCACTATTTAGTTGAGTGTCCGAATGTACCTCAAGGGAGTCATTCCCTTGGACCATGAAGCAACGTTGGTCGGACTCTTCTCCACTAGATTCCTTCTCCATTTGGATTGGTAATTGAAGCTTTGGAGAGGTCAAGATGTTCCACACTGTAAAGGCGGAAACACAATGAGAAACCATATTTAAATATTCTTTACTAAGTGATTTTTTAAGTGCCTCTAGGGCTAGTGCATTGGCCTCTATATGCTTGCTATCACTAAGGTAGGATTCCTTGGTAATGGCAAGGTAAACTTTATAACCTATGGCTTTTAAATGCCAACTCATCAAAACCTTCCATGTGTCAATTTTAGAGATATCAAACATGGGAGGGCAATTCATGAGTGCAAACAATATGTGTGCAAATGCAAATGATAGATTAGCAAAACCAAGATCACACTCTAGGTGGTTAAACCTAATATCAGGAGCGTAAGCTCTGATACCAATTGAAAATACACCTAGAGGGGGGTGAATAGGTGTAAGGCTAATCTAATGATCAATAATGCGGAATTAAAAACTTAATGCAACACACTTAGTGTAACCAACGAGTGTAGCCTAATTCCTGGTGAAGGGCTCTGGACTAACTCCTCTGAATTCCTCTGAATAAGAGTTGAGGTGCTATGTAAAGCTCTCTTGGTTAAACACAAGTATGGGCACACACAAACAACACAAGCATGCATATAATATGACAATAAGATGTAATGCTCAAATGTAAGAGAGAGAGTTAGAGAAAGTGGATCAATCGCAAATACCAAAATATGTTTCGAGGTTCGAGCACACAGCTCTGCGTCTCCGCCTTCACACAGAAGGATTTCTACTAACTCGTTCACACAGGACTTCCCACATAGGGAACCTCTACTGAAGATTTGGGGCAAATACAATTGGAAGTACATAACTCCTCTCTTCAATAAATACAACCTCTATACTTAGAGGCAAGGCACTAAGCCTACACAATATCAACCTCACTAATGAGGGATAGGCACTTAGCCAAATAACCACAATCACCTCACACTTGAGGGATTCCAACACAATCTCCACCTCTCACTAGAGGGAGCCAAATACCACTTCCACTATCACCTCACACTTGAGGGATAACAACTCAATCACCTCTCACTAGAGGGATATCACAATCAATGGAAGGTTTACAACTTGGTGGTCCCTTTCAACCACAAACTAATTTTCTCACTAAAACAAAGATCCTATAGATAGGACAGAATGATGGCTCAAGTGTGAAAAATAAAGAGTTTGAAAATCAAAAACTTAAAGAAAAACTCTTGAAAAAACTTCTAGAATGAATATAAAGTGAAGATCAAAAACAATCCAAAAACTCCTCCTTTTCTTGAATTTTCCAACCCTTCAAAACAAATAAAGATCAAATCTTTTTGGCTTAAAAACTCTTTTGAAATCTTGTATTAAAACACTTGTAAAGATGGAAATTTTGCTCTTGAAAATTCTTATTAAAAAATCAACTCAAATGGGGTATTTATAACCCATTTGAAAATCTGCCCGTTGGCAACTGAAAAGGGCCAGTTTGCCCTTCCGATCGACCGGCCAACGGTCAAAAATTTGACCGTTGAGCCCTCCGGTCGACCGCCCGGTCGACCGTACCAGATCCAGAGAGCAACTGCTCTCTAGCCGGTCGACCGCCCGGTCGACCGAAGCCGGATACAGAAGGCAGAGCTCTCTGTCCGGTCGACCGCTCGGTCGACCGGAGGCTTTTCCAAAGAGCAGAGCTCTCTGGCGATCGACCGACCCAGTCGACCGGCCTCCCTAGTTTGGCTGCGTACACGCTCTGTGCACGTCGGTCGACCGGCCCGGTCGACCGGCAGTCAGCCAGTCCAGCTAATGTGGGTCTTAAAAACTTGGGTTTTTATCCTTAATTAAATCCATAAAATCACATAAATTCCACAAAAATCAGTTCATGATATGTCTTTGAAATACAATCATGTTTAAGAAAAAATCAAATCATGTTACAAACATTTTGAACCATTTTTGTGACTTGAAAATTTTACCTTAAACCAAATTCTGTATTTTTCAAAACTTGGATTTTTGAAATGGAAATCCGATTTTTCCAAAACACATATAAATACAAAAACATGATATTTAAACAACTTTGAAGATATAGTTTATGGATAGAATCAATATACATGAAATGTGTTATATCTATGTTTTTGACATTAAATCCAAAAATAGTTTTGTCTAAATACAAAACTCCAAACACATGAATAGTGTATCAAAATAAGTTTTTCTAAGTATATGAAGTATAGATGTATATAGATCAAATCTAATATACATTAAACCATGTAAACTTATTTTGATTCTATCTATTCATGAAAACTGTAGGATCGTTGAGATAAGGACTAATTGCGGAATTATCTCTTGTAGGCAACTATAGATCTGAAATAACTCAAGTCAACACAAATCTAAAACTAGAAGGATTAGTGTTAAGTAAATAAACAAAATAAATAACTTGCATGTAAAGGAAAACAAATCTCAGAAATTGACAAACGCAAACAAAGAGATTTATCCTGGTTCGGTCCTTGTGACCTACATCCAGTCCCCAAGCCACCCGCTTGAGATTTTCCTTTAACCTTGATCTTGCCACCCAAAATCAATACAACATGTACACCACTTGTCGAATCCCCTTCGCCAAATGTGTACACCTTCTCTTCCACCAAGAGAACACCTTCTCTTCCACCAAGAGAACACCTTTTACCTTTGTACAACTGCCTCTACAACCAAGAAGCCTCCCGTGTACAATGGTCATCTTGTACAACTTGCCTCTTCAACCAAGAAGCCTCCCGTATACAATGAACACTTTGAGAATTACAACTCTTTTATCCTATAAGCCTTGGTACAGATGTGTATGTGGACAAGGTCTAGTATAGGAGACAAACTTCAGAGGACTTCAATAATGAAATTTCGAATTTGGTGAAGACTGAAGTTAGAAAACAGTTTTTCAGATTTGCAGATTTTGGCTTTTTGGAAAACTGAGAAAAAACTCTTGGTAAATGGCCTTTGCAATAACTTCCCTATTTATAGCTGAAGACTAGGGTTAGTTAGGGAGTTATTAGGTGCAATTTGAATCAAAGGAACGTTGAAAACAGTTGCACAAAAGACCAGATAATGAAAACTGTCCAACAGTCAGAACTGCCTATTAGTCGACTTGCCCATAGAGTTAGTAGACTAACCTAGGCAAAATTCCTTCTATTAGTCGACTATGTTTAGCTATTAGTTGACTAGGTCAGTGGCCGTTGGAAGAACAGTTTCAGAATAACTACTTCAAGTCGACTACAACTAACAACTTAGTCGACTTGACAAGGGATTAGTCGACTAGGGGATTTCTATAAGTCGACTAGAAAAATGAATTAGTCGACTTGGTTTACTGTCGGTCGACTAATTGATCAAACAGAGAGTTGGGTCAATTTCTGGACACAGGATTAGTCGACTTGGGTTTCTGATTAGTCGACTACATCAAGGATTAGTCGACTTGACTTATGTATAAGTCGACTAATGGACCAAAGAAGTGTTGGTTTGTGTCAAGGCTTTTACACTCTATTTCAACTTTACAAACCACACTTTATCAACCCTACTCTCCATCTCTTTTCAACATAAAAAAAAAACCAACACCAATCCTTGTTTTAAAACAACACATCGAAACGCTTTCGTCGCATTCTTCCTCGTGAACACGAATCGTTAGCGCAAAGCTACACGGCACTTCTCACTGCATTTTTTTGCAATCACCTATAAATATCATGGATTAGATTCTCTCATCATCATCATTGACCTAATCTCTCGTGGAGACCTCTTATCGCCTCTAAGGATCAAAAAGAGAACTTGATGGCTGAAGAGAAGAATCCTCTCCCTCGACTACGGCGTATTTGAGATCGTGCAACCTTTAACATCCCTTTCGTGATGGAATCAGGTATGCCTGAACCCTCTTTTCTTTTGATCTTGATAAAGATGCTTTTAGTTTATGCATAGATCTTTCTAAAGATCTACTTACCAATTATTTTTAGAAAAGATAGAATTTGGACTATTCTCTAGGAAAAAGAAAGAAAAACATTATAACTTCTAAAAGTTACAACAATTGTGTTGTAAAATAGCTACTAAGCCACCAATTTATGAAAAAGAAATTTTTAAAGACAATTTTTACTTCTATTCTTTTGCTAACCAATTTTGTGATAGAGATTATCATGTTGGATGGTGAACATAATCGAAAATAATATTTATTAACTGTAACAGAAATTGGGTAATATTAGTAGATCAGTATTTACCGACCACTAGCTTGCTATTGATTGGGCAATTAAAATAGGAGCGGCAGTATAACATAATTAAATGTTTTCAAATACGGACAAGAGCGGATATTGGCA
Source organism: Agave tequilana (assembly GCA_038442645.1). Classification (NCBI taxonomy): domain Eukaryota; kingdom Viridiplantae; phylum Streptophyta; class Magnoliopsida; order Asparagales; family Asparagaceae; genus Agave; species Agave tequilana. Next base: position 24,418 of record JAVJIF010001256.1, read on the forward strand.
CCCACCAAATTGATTAACACACCCATCAAATTATTACAAGAGTGTCATTAGTTTTTTAGACACTTTTTCCTCCAAAAAAGATCCATAATGCCCCTCTCTTCTTCTTCTCCATGTTTGCCATATCCGATTGAGCCTCTTCTTCGCCGGTGACCGCCAACCGCCCCCCGCCTTGTGAAAAGAAAAAGTTCGAATCAACAAAATTGACGAGATTGTGGATTATTACCACCCAATTTCATTAAGAGAATATAATGAAATTGTCGATAAATCAGTAATCTTTGTCAGTTCTATTTTCAGAGAAGTCACGAAATTCAGTGTGTGCGCTCTTTAATTCTCAAGACTGTAAAATTTTTATTAATCAAATAAAAAACTTGCATCCTTTCAAAGCATATCATATATACAGTGCAGGAAAGGAAAGGAAAATGAATGCAAGAATTTCCTCAAATAATTTTGTTAATTCTACTAGTAAATATCCGAATATTATGTTAATCAATTTATTGGGTGCCAATATCCGTTCCTGTATATAACTCCGAATCCAATTGAAGATTATCTTGAAAGTTCAAAGCAATATTCTTTAACCAAACCAAAGATATCATCATATCAACAACAACAATGCATCAACACCTACGTTATCACAAAAGAGAGAGATCTAACAGTGTTCCTTTCTCAGTGAGTGAAGGAACACTTGAGCCTTCTTTTGTTGGAAGGGGGATTTTAAGGATCTAACAGTCTTTGCTAAATGTGGCTTACAAAAGAATGCACTGTATGACATTTTCCTTGTGACCAGAGGTGGGAGGGGGCCACAAACTTCCATGTCCTCCTCTTTCCCCTCCAGCAATCAAGAAGGATAGGTCTAACTCGGCCATGCATGCTCTATTGAAAATTAAACTTGCTGGAACATCCAAAGAGTTTTTCTTTCTCCGAAACTCGAAAGGTTTTCCTTGAGAATTCAAAGAGTCTTCTGTTATGCCTAGGTGTCAAAGGGGATGTTTCTATTGCTTTGATAATCTAAATACATTTAATTAAGTTAAATTCGGATTAACCTTGTAAGGCTATATATAAACCTTGTATCTTCTTGTTTTAGCAAGACAAAATGAATGAAAGTGAAGTGTCTAAAGAGCATACTCCTTTAGCCCATTTTTATTTATCTTAAACAAAGAGAGAAATGTTTCTCTATTGTTTATCGATCTATCTTATATTGAAATTTAACAAAGTGGTATCAGAGTCAAAAAAGAAGGAGAAGAAGGCAACGGGATGACACCTTTTACCGTTCCTCGCCTCACCAAAGAAAACTATGAGAATTGGAGCATCCAAATGAAGGCGTTGTTGGGCTCACAAGATGCATGTGATGTCGTCGAGCGAGGATATGATGAACCTCAAGGAGATGCTGCTTTGATCGCTGCCCAAAGAGATGCTATTAGAAAGTCAAAGAAAAGCGACAAGAAAGCTCTTTCTTCATCTACCAAGAAGTGGATGAGTCTTCTTTCGAAAAGATTGCAAATGTTACTGCATCAAAGCAAGCATGTGAAATACTTTAAAACTCCTATAAAGGAGTGAAAAAGGTGAAAATGCTATGTCTACAAACACTTCCAAGAGATTTTAAATAATTAGAAATGAAAGAAAAGGAGTAAGTTTCAGACTGCTTTATAAAGGTTTTGTCCGTTGTAAATCAACTTCGGTGAAACGGTGAAAAGATGGAAGATGTTCGTGTAGCAGAAAAGATGCTCCGATTACTTGGTAAAGTCAAGGATTATAGATGACAATCCCTTCAAATTCCTTAAGTCGCTGGTTCAACTCCGGAAAGTCAGATTTTTTTTTTTTTTTGGGGATTTTCTTGATTAACAAATAAAAAAAGTTGTTGTTGTCGAAGTTCGAACACGAGTCACCCGTGTGATAGGCGGGAATACTCACACTCTGCTACAATGACCAAATGACAATAATTTTATCTTAATCTGATTTCTTTGTTCGAACAAAAGAAAAGGTAAAAAAAATTCAAATTTCTTTATCAACACAAGACAAAGAACACTTGGAAAAAAAAAAACTCAAGTGTTCTTTTTCGGGATTGACAACCTCAGACAAAGTAAAAAAACCAAAAACAAAAAATTAAAATAAAAAGCTTTGTCCGAAGTTGACAACCCGAAGAAAGAATAGTTGGGCAAAAGAAAAATATTCTTCGTCCTGGTTGCCTAAATCCCGAACAAAGAAAAATCAACCTCCACCAGCGTGGGGCCCACGGTGGAGAGGCGAAACGCCTTGCCACAAACATGGTGTGTCAAAGATCAATTTTTGAAAATATTTCTGAAAGCGATCGATATTTTAAAATAGTTTTCAAAATTATATTTACTTTGAAAACATGAATGCATGCATGCTTGAATAAGATGCACTTGTTTAACTAGCTAAGCTGAGAAGAATTCAAGGAAGAAACCCACAATGCAACAAATTAAGATAAAAAAAAATCTGGTCTGCAGCCTCAGAGGACGACTGTCAAACATGTGGTGGGCAAACTGTGACAGAGACCAACAAACAAATCGTGAATGACACTTTCTACACTTCCATTGATTCCTTCATGGTACCTCAGCCTCCTTGTTCAACCCAAGCTAGCAGGCCCGTGATCCTCTGATCTTGTGGCAGAGTGTGCAGTCAAAGGCAATAATTTTGATTCCCAAATCTCAACAACCCCATTAGCTGAGCTCCGGGCTGCTCCTCTCTATAAATTGCTCATCTTCTTCTTTGGGTTATTTCACTCCCTTCTTTTTGTGGATTTTTTAATTTTTTTTTTTTTTCCTTTGGTTGTTTAGCTTTCATGTTTATCTCTTTAGTCCCCTTCTTCAATTCTTCTTCAGTAATTTCTTTTCCAATTCAAAGTTATTCAACTTCTCTTAGGAATGGGAAGCCTCGGGAAAAAGCACTTAACAATGTAAAGCTCAATGTGATGAAGCACATTGCGAAGTTCTGCGGGTTTGGTGAGATGATGGGACTGTTGAGGATGGCCGACAACTGCGATCACTAGGCCAAGGTGGAAACATCATCAGGCCGGGCACGATAGCCTGCTCATAGGCCAAGTGTTCTGGAAAATCAAGTAAGAATTCGGCTTAAACGAAAACTGTTTCATAGGGGTCGTTCACGGAGCAGAACTAAGTAATTTGGTGCTGTTGGCTGCACCAACACCGATATCATCATGTCGACTTTGCAGCTCTCTTCACAAGGCTTGTTCTACTGCACTAATCTAATAATGTTGTTTATTGTGGTATCTGGTACTGAGTAGTACTTAATTATATTTGTAAATCCAATTTCATGAGTTCGATCATGTGAAACTGATGATGATTTCAATTTTTCTTTTTTTTTTCTGAGAGAGAGAATATTGCAATGTCATCATGGTCTGTTTTCTGTGTATCGGACGTCAGAATTGTGGTATTTGTATTGCATTATTCAATTGAAAATAGATAGCCTTTACTCAACATCAATTTTACAGGAGCAATGTTTGTTTTTTTATTTTTTAGAGAAAAAGATCGTGAGGCCTAGATAACCTCCCGGCGTGTGTGTGTGTTAATTTTATAGGAGTAATGCGTGTTAATGCTAATTGTACTAGTATGACTTCAGAATTTCAGGTAGATTTTATATGGCAAGTAGATTTTTAACCAAACTAAACTGAATGTAAAATCTTTTCCAGGCATACCGGCCCTGAGAGCATCAAAGGACTTTTGATGCTGATGTGATGCTCCACTGTCACTCTGTATAGCCTGCTATGCACCCTTGATGTCTCAAAATTTCTCATCCCCTAGTCATTCTATTTCTTACAGATGTGCGTGTAAAACATGCATAAAGATGTCTCTCAATATGTCAAATATCACAAGTGTGGGGAGAGAATGTAAAGTCTTATGGTGCAAAATTCATATGGTGTTTTGTAGACCCAATAGGATGTGGGGAGAGAACATATAATCTTATATAATCTTGATGGTAGAATTTTTTAACTCATTGGAGATGAAAGTGCAGAGATCAGAGTTAAGAAGAAGTTTTGATCCAAGCTGAAGATAGAGGACCAGTCGACTAGGCGGTCAACCGTGTTGACACTTCGGAAAGATGAACTCACAGATAGCACTTTAACCAGTCCGAACGATGTTTAACTTATCGACACTTTCAAAAGACAAGTCACAGACAGGCTGAAGATCTGTCCAGCCTTGTTGGACAAAATGGTGATTTGGGCCCCACTGATCCAGTGTAGCAGACAGTGAGCCAAGTATTGTCTTCTGAAGAAAAATCAAAGAAGCTAACACCTAGCTTCGCTGCAAGCTCTATTTTAGCTTCGCAGCAAAGCCCATAGCTCCATTGTGAGCTTGTTTTCTAGCTTCGCATGAAGCTCTTCATAGCTCTGTTTTCCATTGATTATGCGGGAAAACTTACAAAAGGATCGAGGAGCAAAACTACAAGTAATTCTTTTTAAAGAAAGAGAAAAAGAATTACAAGTAGATCTCCTCTGAGATTTCTGAGAAAGTATGTTGATGAGAATCTGATCAGTGCGCGATCACTTTATCCCGTTCACGATGCAGTCGGTCAGATGTTCAAACCTTCTTGGGGGAATTTCCTTCTCCCCTAGTTCCGGTAATCCTTTGAAGATAGAAGACATAGAATGTTGAGACTTGAATGAAAAAGAGTGAGTCTTTGAAGCTTTGAAAGCTTAAAAGCAAGAGGACACTTTGGGCTAAAGGTCTCTTAGATCTCTGAACTTTTTTTAGCCCTTCTTTTCTCTTGCAAAAAGCTATTTATAGCCAAACAGGGGTGTAACCGCCCCTTGAATCAGCAAAGCTGAATCAGCTTATTAGCTTTGCGCCAGGCTTGATATAGCCTGGTAGTGAAGCTAAAAGTGAGCCTTTGGCAAAGCTAGGATTTTGGAACCCACCTGCACGTCTCTACTTATTGTGGAACCAAGTGGACGGGTATAACCGCTGATTAAGATTTTACCTGCACGCAAAATATAATATATTAGATTTAAGAATTAGAGATGTGCAAGGTGCTCAATTCTAATCCGCGGTAGCAATGGCTATGCGGGTCGTGATCCTGAGGGAGGGACTAGCGATGGAAATGTTTAAGTAAGTTATCTCTTTTTTATGTATTTTCTTATTAACAATGGTATTTACAATGAGAAGGTAAAAGAAATTAGAAAGAAGTGGAGTTTATCATCTAATCTAAAGAAATAGAAGAAATGAAGAAGACTATAAACTAAAAAATACATACCTCTTCAGTCCTGCTTACCTTTGATCCTTTTGCTACAACTTACTTTGTCTTTGAAGGCGTACAAGTATGGCGTATAGGATCTTCCACCTTCGCGATCTACACTACGAAAAGAAAAGACTAGCAAGCGACGGCTTGTTCATCTCCATAGGCCATCAAGGGCACTTCTTCGGCTGGGCAGTCTCGAAACAATCAGATCTCACGGTTTGCAAGACATTAGAGAGAAACAATACAATAACACAAGAATAAAAGAACAAAAACAATAAAAGAACGAAAACGAACCTTGATTCGATTTAATTAACAATGGAAGAAAAGCAAAACTTACACGATTGTCACCCTCAGTACAAGTAGATCTCCTTCCTCCATGAAAACATCTTCTCCTCTCAGTTACAAAAATTACAAAAGAAAACGAAAATAAAAACCTAAACTAAACTACAAGTTAGCCTAAGAAAACCCTAAAATTTCTGCTCTGTAGTTTTCTGTGTACTTCTGAGATCTGCCCTTCCTCTGTTGCTATGCAGGGGTATTTATAGGAGAAAATCAGAGGATAAGAAGAGTATGAAGATAAGAGGAGCAAAATATCTCTGAATTTGAATTCTTCTTTTATCTCCAAACTTGTTTTGACTTATCCATAGAAGTTCAAATCTATCCTGCAACTTGTTATCATGTTGATCACCAAAATTGGCTTATCTGCTGACTGAATTGAAATGTTTGATCAACATAAGAGTTGTAGGTCCTCAAGTCTTCTTTCTGGAGCATCTTGAATCATCGGATTTGAATATCTGTAACAAAAGTTATGACCTGAATACTAAAACGTGTACAGTCTGAATCCGAATTTTTTGAATTTTTATCTTTGCACTCTTCTCCTTTTATCTTTAGCCTTTTTCTGCAAGCAATTAGGGTTGAGTAGAAGTCCATCCCTTCCTATTCTTTTATCAATTAGGAGTTCTTTCTTATCCTTCCTTTTCCTCCCTTAGATTTTAAATAAAGAATTAAAAATCTAAGTTTAGATTAGGTTAGATAATAAGAAACTTCTAAATTACTATAATTTTTGCACATGGGCTTGCACATGGGCTTTTGGGCTTCTTTTTGGGCTTTATTCTTTATTTTTTATTTACTCAAGGCCTGCACACAATAAATAAAAAAATATTAGTAAATATGCAAAATTATAGGAATAAATATGAAAATGTGATGGTAAATGTAATGATAAAAAATGCACTTTTCACTACCTATCAACCGCCCACTAAAGCAACTAACTCCACTATTAGAAGTGGAGTTATAACCGCTAATCTCCTCTAGGGGATTTGAAAAAGGTCTGATAACCTAGAAAAGCTCGCGGCGGAGCTAGATGAGAGCTTCAAAAAGCTTTAAGCGAGGCTATATTTAGGGCTTTAAGCGAGGCTAGAAGTTAGCCCATTTGATGGGCTAAGCGAAGTCTCAGGCAAAACTAGAGAGTTAGCTTAGAGTGGAGCTGAGCAGCACTTTCAGCGAAGTGGTGAGAAAACTTCCAGCGAAGCTAAGGCTAGCCCTCAGCTGGGCTGATTGAAACTTCATGCGAAGCTAGTGGCTTTGGCCTTTTGATAAGGCTATGAGCGAAACTAGCCCTTTTGGGCTCATGCGAGGCTAGATGTTGAACAAATCTAGCCTTATAGGCCTGCTTTGGCCTCTAGAGCAAGTATAGAACTGGTCATCAGTTCTGACTTTTGTAAATATTGCCGAGTATGGACATCGTTCAGACCAGTGAAGTTCTACTCGGGAGCTTGTCTTTTTGAAGTGCCAATAAAACCCCCTTCAGAGTTTTCAGGATCTGTAATGGATTGGTACACTTGAATCTGAAGACTAATACCTACATCGCTTGGTCAGGAAAATCTATGGGTGTAACTGTACACTGAATTAGGTAACCAGATAGGTTTTAACCTAGGAATTTTCATAAGGAATGAGCTCTCAGCTGAGCTAAGATGAAGCTCCAGGCGAAGCTAAGGATTAGCTCTCAGTTAAGCTAGAGTAAAGCTTCAAGCGAAGCTAAAAATAAGATCTCAAGGGAGCTAACGAAGCTTCTTGCGAAGCTAAAGAAGGTGTCTGAGCGAAGTTGGCTAACTTCACTGCCTCAAGCTTTTCCAACCGCCATTTCAAATTAATTTGAAATGACCGCTTGCGCTCCTTTTGAGGAGGTGAAGCTAGACACTTCTGTATCTATAAAAGCCAAACAGGCTAAAAGAGAATTCATTTTCTTTAAGTGTTTTGAACTTTAGTGATATATAAAATCTCTATCTTCTTCTTTCGAGATCTCTTAAGAACTTTCTACGAGTTCAATGGCACCCAAACGACATGCAGGGAAAGAGTTCACCACCTCTGCGATGGCCCGCCACCACCTCCGACCATTGGACGCCCTATTGTGGGTAGGGGTTCCTCCCTTTTTTTATAGAGATTTTTTTATCTCTTTTGAAGCCAAATTTGGTCGTCTCATGGCGAATCCGCCGTGATTCACCATGGTTTGGTGATCTTAGGGAGTCAAACTCTCTTACCTTTGATTCTATCGAATTTTAGGGGATTTAGTTCTCCTTTAATTTTGTGAATCAAAATCAGAAACTGAAGGGTTCTTCCCAATCTTCTATGCGAAGCTAGCCCTTGGGGTTTTTACACTCTGCTTTTGTGCAGAGTGCGAAGTTAAGCTTCGTAGTGAAGCTAGATAAAGAGATTTACCCATTTTGAGTTTCTTAGGCATAATTGCCTCGTAAGCTTCCATGCGAAGCTAGTCCTTTGTGACTTTTGCACTCTGCCTTTGTACAGAGTGCGAAGTTAAGTTTGGAGTGAAGCTGATGCTGAGCTGGTTTCGCTTGAAAAAGCGAAGCTATGCTTGTTGAGCTAGCTTCGCTTGAAAAGCGAAGCTATGCCTTAGAATTTCTTGCATTCGTTTTCTTTTTGTCCATAGGCTAACATGTTTGCCTCTTTTTTCTATTTTTGCAGTGCACTATACTCCCGGACCTTTGAATAATCTCTTCAGGTCAGCTAAGGGATTGGATGGAAATGTCAGTTTGCAGTTCCAAGGGAAGGTGTCTTATTCAGTGAAAGAAGCACTCCTGATTGCTACGTCTTAATTCAAACATGAGACCAGCGCATGATGAGGAGTATACTGGCCACTTCTCCTTTGAAGACCGTGACCGAAAGATCCACTAGAAACCCGGCTTTATGTTCGGGGATGTGGCGCTCGACACGGATCAGCAGCTGCTAGCTGATTGAAGCTTGAACCTGCACACAAAATACAGTATTTCAAAACTTAAGAATAAACCTGTGCAAGTGCTCAATTCTTACTGCTATAGCAAGTGGCTATGCGGGTCGTGATCCACAAGGAGGGTTAGCGATAGAAGCGTTCAAGGTTCTTTATTAAAATCTTTATGAAGAAAAAAAAACGAAAGTTCTTCTTTGTTTTAAGTTATGAAAATGAAAAAGAGTTATGTTAAAGTTAGAAAGAAAGCGGTAGAATGAAAAGGTGGAGAGAATCAGAAAGTGACTATGTACAAATGAATTGGAAAAGAAATGATGAAAGATTTGGAAGATGTGGTGATCTATACTAAAGAAATAAAAGAAAAGAAAGAAGATTGAAGAAATACTTACCTAGTTTGGTTGATGACTTACCTGGAACCTTGCATGTTCTACCTACTTCGGAGGCGTTCAACGCATAAGTCATAGGATCGAGCTCAGTCCCCGTTCGCATTATATCATCAAGCCATGCAAGAATGAAGTGATACAGATTTTGAGGAGGAGAACATCTTCACGAAGTATCGTTGGCACTCACAAAAACGTCGTTATACTTATGCTTCTGGATTCACTTGCAAGCTCATCGAAAACAAAAGAGGCAAAGTAGAAAGAGAAAGAAGAAAACAAAAGAAAACAAAAGTAAAGAGACGAACATAAAAAAAAAGTATTTACCTTTATTACTTGCAGAAACAATGGAAGAAAGGAGGAGGGTACATCGGTGTCACTTCAACATAGGCCTCTCTCTCTTACTTACATGAATCTTCATCTAACCTAAGCTTACATACAAATTAAAGTTACATAAAAAGAAAACAAAACCTATACTACAAAATAGAAACTAGGCTAAATCCTATCTCTGCATGGTCGTACCATTTTTAGTGTAAATACTGCCTTTTATAGGCAAAAACCCAACCTACAAGATCCGGGAAGATTGCGGGAGTAAACGCTTCGAAACAACCAATAAACAGCTGCGGAAACGCGGCTTTGGCCGCGTTTCCGTGGCCAGGGTGTGGCCAGGTGGCCACACCCTATTGGTGGGTCTCTGTGGTTTTTTCTTCTGCTTTTATCTTCAGTTGGTTTTCTCATTTGAGTCTAGAATTGTGACGAAATGGCCTTTGATTCTTAGATTTAACCGATCGATTCTGAGAGGATTCTTCTCAACCGGTTTTCAACCTCTTGATTTTGCCCTGATTCATTGAGCTCGAATTAATTCTGATTTAATTCAGAATTTTGGTGGGCTTTTGGGTCATTTCTCTTCATCTCCTTAAGAAATGGGCCTGCAAATAAATTAAACATTTAATTAGGACAATGCATATTTTATTCTATAATAAGTATGGAAATATGATACTAAATATGCAACATTAGCGACCAATCACACCCCCACACCTATCTTTTGCTCGTCCTCGAGCAAAACAACTAAACTATACTAAGGATTATTAGACCACTTTCGCAGGTCACGCGATTGCACTGAGCATGTGCAACAAGCCGTTAAACCTCTAGGTTTTCCTAGAGGACGAGTTTTGTCTCGTGAGGTTTTTCAGAAGATTGCACCACAAAATTCATAAAATTCATAAAGAAAGGGAAATAAAGAGTTAGTATTTTCAAAAAGCATTTTGAAAGAGAAAAATATTTGAAATATAATTATAAGATTTAAGTAATCTATAAGTTATAGGAAACTGAATTTTTCATTCTTAAACTTAGTCTCTATTCAACAATTTGTTATCAATCAAAGTAAGGAGTCAAATTGTACTTCTCATCTAGTCTATTACTTTACCCTACGTCATATGCACCTTGTGACTGTGAAAATTTTGACTAAGGGTTCATTAACTCTAATCTTATGCCTTATTTATTTATATATATATATATTTGGTGGTATTATTCCTTAGTTCTATTAGGCTTTCTGCCCATGTAACGAGCCTTTAATCGTGACTCCCAAACCAAACGGTCTTAGGACACCGGGTGAGAAAACACCCAAGGACTTAAGGACTCAAGCAAATAAGGCCACAAAACTAAGGATTTTATTATATGAACCACTTTTAGGCGTGAATACTTATGCTTTATTAGGCACAAATACTCAGCTTAATTAGAGGATATATATATATTTTTTCTTTTCAAACTCATCTAATCATCTTTCGCATAAATACTAAGGCTTGCTTAGGCCAAAGCACCTAGCTAATCAATAATTAGATTGTTTTTTTTTTCATTTTTGTTTTTTATTTTTATTTTTATAAGGCATAAGAATCTTTGTTTTTGAACCCTAAGTGTGTAAGTGTATGAAGTGTGCATATTTCATCAAGGTAAAGATCAAGACTAAATTACTTTAACAAATTATCTTCCTAACTCTAAAAATCAAACAAATAATCTTATTTTGACCAAGTTTAAGAAATCCTAATTTGATTTTCCTATTCCTTAAAATTAACTTAATTTCTTACAAAAAATATGTCAAAATATTGTTTCTATTTTTCAAAAAGTTTTTAATAGTAAAGAAAATGTTAAATTTTTTTTAATAAAAAGAAAAAACTAAGTTATGTTAGAACCCTCCCCACACCTATCTCATGCATTGTCCTCAATGTATGAATTAATGCATAGATGCATGAAAAAGACGAAAGGGAAGGAAAAATGTTACCTTAAGGTGGTGGTTTAGGTGGTGGCCTGATTGGTCCACGAAATGCGGCCCAATCAACTTTTGTGGAGTTCGGAGGAACCCACCAGAAATTCTTTAATATAACCCATTAGAATGATGTATTCATGAAGGATTGTTATTAAATATTTGACCCCATCTAATTTTAAATTCCATAATTAATTTGGAGTCAAATTTGTCAACCACCTTGTCCCAAAATGCAGTATGAAATGATAGAATGATTGACTTGGACTCAGGAAGTATAGGAACTAATACCGACTCAGGAAGGTGACTTAAGTCAAGTAAAGGCTCAGGAGTCGAGATTGGCTCAGGAAGTCGGTCCAAGTCAAGAAAGTGAAACTCAAGTCCACATTTATTTCCAACAATAGAATGTGACTTACTATTGGTGATTCAAGTTCAGGAATGATAGGTGGGGGAATCAAAACTGACTCTAAAATATTACTCAAGTTTGGTAACAAAATAGGAGTCAATATTGATTCAGAAAGTTGAACTGGATCACAGATTTGAGAATCTAGGTCACATATCTCATTGAGTTCAATATCAAAAAATGAGAACTTGCCAATTTGTCAATAGAATTTTCAAAAGTGTAAAATTGGTCAAGTTCAATATGATCATCAAGAATGGGTGATTCAATTTCATGATGAATTGGCACAGGATTCAATGTTGACTCAGGAAAAAAGATTGAAATCAGGTGAAGACACCAGAGTCATTATTGAATCAGGAAGTAAAATTGAATCACTAAGTTGAGATTTATGATCACATTCATTTTCAAGTTCGATTTCAGGAAAAGGATAACTTGCCAAACTGTCAATATTCTTTTCAAAATTTGGAGTTTGGGCAAGTTCAAATGATTTTTCTAAAATAGAACCTTGAGTTCCAAAACAACCTGACTCTTCGGCTCTAATAGAATGGTTAGTGACATCAGAACTGGTCAAACGGTGGGAACGTAGAGATTGGATCATCATATCTATGTCACGATTACGAGCGTTTTGAGCCTGAGTCATGACTTCAAGCATCTTTTCATAGTTGATAGGTTCATTATTTTGATGAAAAGATGAAGTATTGTCTTGGAATGGTGGTGAAAATTGTGAGTCCATCAGATTTTGGGATTTGTGTTTGGACTCACGCATACTCATTTCCAAAATTGATAGTTTTCTATTTTGGACTGGTAGAACTGAGTATGAATCTTGGAAATATTGTGGACAAGGTGGAGAAGGAGGACAAGTTGGTTGAAAATTGGACTCGGGGGAGGTGAAACCCCACTGACTCTGGGAAGAGTTGAAATCATTCTGGAAATTATAGTTATAAGATGGGGGGGTATGGGTTATATTGATTCGGATAAGACCAATCCGGCACACTACGTTGGTTAAAGTTATGATATGCCGGGTTGATAATATCCGAAAATGAAGTCGGTGTGTAATATGGATTACTATTAAAATTGGAAAAATTGTTATTATAAGCCATCTCACACAATAGAACACAAACAAAAACAAACAAATAAGCAAACAAAAAAGAAAAATTCTGACCTAAGTTAGGGTAGACCTATGACCTAGACGGCTCCTAACTGATTAGACTGTCCACGGGAAGTCTAATGCAGACTTTGACCACAAGCTAATCAGCCAGGTCAGGGCAAGATTGGTGGGAGGTTTTCCGTCAAAGACGTTCCTTAATTAAATAACCACCAATCTTTAGGCTTTCGGCCCTTAATCCCCTTCCTAGACACTGATTTGGCAGGAGTCAAATTCCAACACCTTTCCCCCTTAGGATAATCTCCTAATTGAGTCCGAGATGTCCCTAGGGCCAACGTCTACTCATTTTTAGTTAGGCTCGGGTTAGTGAGTGCTTGGAATCTGATTTTTGGGCCAAGGAAGGGTGATTAAATCCCCACCTTATCTTGTTATTGGGTGGTGCCCTTAAGATCAGTTTGTGCAAGTGTACAAGATATGTAAGCAAGATTCACTCAAAGCGATATAAATCAACTAAGAGATGAGTCCTATTCTATATGCATTACGAACGTACCTTACTCCAGCACTCTTCAACAGTAAAGTAAATGAATTGAAAAGACACGTGCCTAAAAATGCAAATGTCTAATCAATTTTTTAACTTTTCAACGAATGTTTTACTGTTGAGTTATTAGCAGGATCCTGGTGAAAGAATACAAGAATTAAGATTTGCAGCAGCTATGTTTCTGCAAAGTAAGAAACCCTACACAAAACCTGTTAGTAGTCAACTCCTTTTTGCCGCGGATCCGTGGCTTTGGCCGAGAAACCGCGACAAATCAAAGGGCACTTGGTCTCTGCTTTCTAGAGCAGAGGCCCAAGACCACTTATATGTTATTGCAATCTTGTTTTCATCTTTTCCTGCCCTGTAACCTGCAACAGAGAAGAAAATTCGTTTTAGTTCTAAAATTCAATAAAAATCGGATTTCAATAAAAACTATTACCCTCCCCAGCAACGGTGCCAATATTTTGATTGAACCTTGAACCTGCACACAAAATACAGTATTTCAAAACTTAAGAATAAACCTGTGCAAGTGCTCAATTCTTACCGCTATAGCAAGTGGTTATGCGGGTCGTGATCCACAAGGAGGGTTAGCGATAGAAGCGTTCAAGGTTCTTTATTGAAATCTTTATGAAGAAAAAACGAAAGTTCTTCTTTGTTTTAAGTTATGAAAATGAAAAAGAGTTATGTTAAAGTTAGAAAGAAAGCGGTAGAATGGTAAAGTGGAGAGAATCAGAAAGTGACTATGTACAAATGAATTGGAAAAGAAATGATGAAAGATTTGGAAGATGTGGTGATCTATACTAAAGAAATAAAAGAAAAGAATGAAGATTGAAGAAATACTTACCTAGTTTGGTTGATGACTTACCTGGAACCCTTGCATGTTTTACCTTTCTTTGGAGGCGTTCAACGCATAAGTCATAGGATCGAGCTCAGTCCCCGTTCGCATTATATCATCAAGCCGCGCAAGAATGAAGTGATACGGATTTGAGGAGGAGAACATCTTCATGAATTATCGTGGTACTCACAAAAACGTCGTTATACTTATGCTTCTGGATTCACTTGTAAGCTCATCGAAAACAAAAGAGGTAAAGTAGAAAGAGAAAGAAGAAAACAAAAGAAAACAAAAGTAAAGAGACGAACATAAAAAAAAAGTATTTACCTTTATTGCTTGCAGAAACAATGGAAGAAAGGAGGAGGGTACATCAGTGTCACTCTCAACATAGGCCTCTCTCTCTTACTTACATGAATCTTCATCTAACCTAAGCTTACATACAAATTAAAGTTACATAAAAGAAAACAAAACCTATACTACAAAATGGAAAACTAGGCTAAATCCTATCTATGCATGGTCGTACCATTTTCAGTGCAAATACTGCCTTTTTATAGGCAAAAACCCAACCTACAGGATCCCGGGAAGATTAGGGGAGCAAACGCTCCCCCAACAACCACTAAACAGCCGCAGAAACGCGGCTTTGGCTGCGTTTCCGCGGACAGGGTGTGGCCAGGTGGCCACACCCTGTTGGTGGGTCTCCCTGGTTTTTCCTTCTTCTTTATCTTTAGTTGGTTTTCTTGTTTGAGTCCAGGATTGTGACGAAATGGCCTTTGATTCTTGGCTTTAACTAATAGATTCTGAGAGGATTCTTCTCAACCGGTTTTCAACCTCTTGATTTTTCCTGATTCATTGAGCTCGAATTAATTCTGATTTAATTCAGAATTTTGATGGGCTTTTGGGCTCATTTCTCTTCATCTCCTTAAGGAATGGGCCTGCAAATAAATTAAACATTTAATTAGGACAATGCATATTTTATTCTATAATAAGTATGGCAATATGATACTAAATATGCAACATTAGCGACCAATCACTAGCCGGGAAGGGCAGTGGATTTTCACCCCAAATGGCAAGAAGTATTACCTTCCGTCGAGCAAGCGTCACTTCCCACTATCCTTCTTCCAGTGTGTGACGAGGCCTAGGAAGATGAACTGGCAAGTGACCCGAACTGCCGACTCAGTCAACGTGGGAGTTCTGACAATTTCCTCTCATGGGTACACTAGGGCAGGTCCCCCTTAGTGCATTTTAGGTCTTCACCCCGGGAACGTCCTACAAGACATCCCGGTGGGAGAGAACCCAGCCATGGCCTAGACTCACTAACCAGCTCTTAAAGGTCACCGACAACTATCTGGCGATGGACTTCAAAGCACCGGGTTGGATTTCCTCCGAAGGCATGGTGAAAGAACTTGACCCGTACGTCCTGGCTCACTTCGGAGAGGACCTAGAAAGACTCAGACTTCGGAAGTTGTTAGGGCCACATGCTACAACATTCAGATGAGCGTAGCAAACTTCTACGCCATTTTTGAATTGTACTGCCCAGTCACAGGGACTTTCTTCACTCATATAGGCGAACTGGGCATGGCTTTTCATGAGATATGGGAGGTCTCTGGCTTGCCAATAGGATCTCTTCCGTACGAGGAGTATTTCCCTTGCGAATTAGAGCTGGCGTTATTAAAGAAACAGGAGCCCGCCTTGTTCGAGACTTACTAAGAGCTGATGTATCACTCCTACATCTGCTTGGATGTGCACGGTGTTTACAAGGGAAGCTCAAACAATTTAAAAAGTTGGGTAGATTATCTGTTTCCCATTCTAGAGCTTTCTCCCAAAGAAGCTCAATTCGGGGTGGTGGTGGAGGACATTCTTTGAATGATAAGGGAGCACGACCACGGAGACGTCGTTCTGAAAGAAGACGATGATATCTACGAAAAGGGAGATACCTTCATCACCAGGCTCATCGACCGATATCTCAGAAAGTGCTTTTGGCGGGCTTTCTGTCAGTTTGGTTGAAGAGGTGTGTAGTCCTGTCTCCTTCCAACGACGCCATTTTACCGATGACACTGCTTTCGGCAATTCGCTTGGTGCACGTCGCTCTCTCATGATACTTCCGGCTATGGTGTGTTGCATACATCGAGGTCTTTATGCACTAACAGAGGCCTTCTATAGGCCACCCGAAATGAAGAAGGGTAAAGGAACAATTTTACCCCGCGATGGGCCGAACCCTATGGTTGGAATGCCATACACATATCTGATGGCATGGTTTTCCCTGTACTGTCCGACGATCATCTAACCTGGGGGAAAGCCTCCAGAGGGAGTTCGGATCACGCACCTTCGCCGGTTCGAAGGGTCTTCGTGGGAGCGAATCTATGTATCCGCGGTCCACAAACTGCTGTGCCGCTATGACGTGTACAGTCTTTTCTGATGCGTCTCTTACATTCGAGATGCTGGTTATGGTGAAGAGTTCAAGGATACCAGAGATGGTGTAATATCACTGAGCCGCGAAGTGTTCGACTGGCTAGTAAGAATCAGGCTTTCCCACTTGGTATACCGGAGCGGAGACATCTGCTACCTGGAACCGTACGTCCCCAGTCATTTTGCTCACCAGTTTAGATTTGACCAGCTCTACGTCGGCAATCCAAATACCAACTTAGCTTTCATAGGGAGCTTAATTGATGGTGCTTGAGCTTGGTGATATTTTATTACCGGTTGCACTGAGGCACGACTATGCATGCCATTGAGAAGCCCAAAACTGCTGATGACTTTGGGGTTTTGCCAGTGTTACAAGACCTCCAATTTCACGCCAACTAGGCTTTACATCAACTCCTCCAGCTTGAAGTGGATCTCTAAGCAGATGAAGCAGAAGGCAACTAAACAAGTGGAGGGCAAAAGAGTTCGAGTGCCAGGCCTTCCTGAGTTTATCACTGTCATTGACAGTGAAGCTTCTGAGACTGAAATCCCTCATTTCAAGGATGTTGCTAGCACTGAAGTACCGCGGGATGATCCTAGTGGGGTAAGCACAACTCCCATGGAGGAAGTGGAGATGGTAGAGGAAAAAGAAGAGGAAGAGGAAAACCTGGACGTTCACTTTAAACGGAAGCGAAGGGGCAAACCTCGCAGGAAGAGGGTGGTGAAGAAACATTGACGCTATACTCCAATCATTGGGGAGAGTGAATCAGTTGCAATAGTCTTTCCTCTTACCCCATTACTTATAAAACTATTAGCATAGAAGAAAGCACTTGAAAAGGCCGCTCCAGGCTTGGGTAAGATTAGTTCTTGTTTGCAAGTTTTTTTTAATTATTCTCTCTTCTCGTGCAACTAACTTGTTAATTTTGGGGTGCAGGAACTGAGATCACAGGGGAATAAGGAGATTACTATGGTCCACTATTCACCTATAGGGAGGGTAACGAAACCAGCTACTTCGTCTCCAAGGAACCTGAGGGTTGTGCAGCCGCTGGTTGGTCCCTCCGGTGCTGATGAGGGTAGAGAAAGCCCGATGGTTTCAAGTTCAAGAGGTTTGGTCGCAGAACCTGTGGCGAGTGCTATGGTTGAAGAAGGATAAGTGCTACCACAATTACTGAGGCCCTCAGGACTGATGAACTTCTTCCTGAGCCAGCCTCTGGTGATTTGGTGGAAATCGGTGCTTCTTCAGTCACTGCCAGTGTCTCTACTATTGAGCCAATCAAAGTAAGTACCGCCATTGAGGGAGCCCCGATGGACATTGCTAAGGAAATAATCAAATATGGGGCCATGACTATCATGACTTCCACTCCTTCTAGTAATGCTATAGTAACGTGTAAACGACCTTTGCTTTTTTTTTTTTCCTTACCTTTAGCCTAACAAAATACTCTTGAAGGTATTCCATCTCTTGCCGCATCAACTTTGAAGGAGCCAACAGGCCTTTCTGGAGAGGTTAGGGAGGAGACAAGTACCATGGCTACTGTAGATGTCGCAGAGTTAGATGTCCTATATTACGACATGCCTTCTTACCAGCCGAAGTCTATTGGTGATCTTGCAACGACTGAGGAGACGAGGGTTGTTGTCCCTTCCATGTTATTGACGGAACCGATCGCACCTCTACCTGAATCGGCCAGCGAGATGAGGGTGGCTTCCATGATGCCGTTAGTTTTGGCAATAACCGATCTCAGGGTGATCACCAGCCTGATGTCTCTGATGTTAATTGTTGAGCCAGCTCTTTCTGGAGTAGTCACCAGCCCTACTTCTCTCATGGCTAGTGTATTGGTGTCGATGAAGACTCCCCCTCAGCCCTCATCCATCTCTGACAAGTGTGTCTACCACTTCTTTCACTGTTATGATGGTGAAACTAGTGGAGGATTTATCTTTGGGGATTACTCGCTCGTTGGGAGTAATTGAATTTGAGAGGGAATTCGTGGCGAAAATGGTCGACAACTTTTATAAGAGCTTGAAGCGATCCATTGCCTTGATTTTGAAGGGTTCGATCACTTCATTTGTAGCTCTGAAGGTGGTCCTCTCTTGCAATATTGAGAGTATCTGAGATTTCAGAGGGGATAACCAAGCTGCTGCCTTGGAGCTGTTGGTGGAGAATTTGACAGGGACGTGATGAGTGGCGTCACCTTAACAGCTCAGACCTGACTCCTGACGAAGAGCTTAAACATCTCATGGCTCAGATGCAGAAAGCTCACCTGGAGACACAGGAAGTAGTTGAGGTGGTATCTTCATACTTGAAGTCCTTAGAAGAAAGGATGGTAGAGATTGGTGATGCTATCGATGCCTCCACCAGCGCTCTTCTCGATGCCAAGGATAAGATTGAAAAGGCCAAGAAGATGATCAGAAGGTCCAAACTTCTACTATCCAAGGCTGAACCAGTGCGTCTCGAGAAGATTGCTCGGCTAGAACAGCTCAACGCTCAGAACAATGAAGTCTTGCAGAAGGAAACGTCGAAGAGGCAACTCTGGCAGAGATCAAAGCTCGCTTATCCAAAATGGCGAACTTCAACGAAGCTGAGTTGAGATTGAGGCTTTCATCAGAGCAGTTGAAGAAAGAAAGAGCAGGCTGGCCACACTTGAAGAACGGATCAAGTCTTACGAAACACAATCGTAGCTTGTAATCCATGTATCCTTCTTTTTTTTTCTTTTCTTTTTTTTGAATTAATGAAAAAGCACTTTTATTTGACTCTTCTGTCATGTCCCTGCTTTCTTTATCTTCTGAGTTCGCAATAATTCCAGGTTTAAATTTTTCTCTCAAAAGAAAAAATAAATGGTATATTCTTCCAACTTATACCATAAGAATATTAAATAATCTATTCAATGGTTCAAAACGTGATAGAATTAGTTATTTGATAAATTACCACTAATAAGTTTGAGTGACGACTCGATTCAAATCTTGTTGGGAATGAAAATGAAATGAAGCAAACTTGATGATCTTCCTGTTCAAAGGTAAATATTAACATAACAGATTAAAGACCATAGGATTATGAACTGGTTATTATGAGCTAGGAACCACAAAAACGCGATGAAGTTCAGAATTTGTCAGTTCAGAGGTGAAAAATTAGACATAACTGGTTGAAGATTACCCGACTTAGGATTTTTGTCATTCAGAGGTGACAGACTGGACATGACGACAAAAATGAAAAGTCCCTACTGGACTAAGAATAATAAGACTTAGCTATCTGTCGATTCAAAGGTGATAAATTAGACAAGATCGATTGAGAAACCACTAATCTCAGAGCGTTTACTGTTCAGAGGTGACGAACTGGACATGACAATAAAGCTTAAAAGGGTGAACCCGATTTTAGGGACCCGTCTATTCAGAGGTTATTGACTGAACATGATAGACTAAGACACGCTAAATTCTAAATCTGCTACCAGAGATAGTCATATTAACTTGGCAGCTAACCCACAAGGGACTGCGAAGGTGAATTGGATCTGCGCACCCGTTGATTCATAGGTGATTGACTGGATATGATCAACTAGGAGACACCAAGTTCGCAATTCACTGTTCAGAGGTTTAATGTTAACATGACAGCAGAAGGAAAGTCCACAAAGGACTAAAGGATAAAGTTCGAGATCCAATTGGTTCAGAGGTAATGAACTGGACATGATCGTTCGGAGACTACCGAATTTAGAGCTCTCCTTTTCAGACGTGGCAAACTAAATAGACAATACAAAGAAGGAACCTGGCTGTCTGTCGATTCAAGGTGATTGACTGGACATTACTGATTGAGACCCTACCAAGGTTAGAATCCTGTTATTCAGAGGTGACGAACTGGACATAATAACAAGAACGAAAATGTCCCTACTGGACTGAAGACGGGGACTTGTCGGTTCAGGGGTGACTGACTGAACATAACAGACCTAGAGACTCATGTTGGCCTAGAGGCCCATCACTCTAGTTTTGATGATGATTAACTCATGTAGTTATAGTTTACTAATAATCTCGTGTTTAAATAG
This sequence comes from Agave tequilana, assembly GCA_038442645.1. Lineage (NCBI taxonomy): Eukaryota > Viridiplantae > Streptophyta > Magnoliopsida > Asparagales > Asparagaceae > Agave > Agave tequilana. Next base: position 44,798 of record JAVJIF010001256.1, read on the forward strand.
TTTCAGTGACTAATATTAGTAGGTGTTTAGTTTCAACAAAGGAGTTTTGGAGCTTTTGAAATCACCTAGAGGGGGGTGAATAGGTGATAATGCTAATTAATGCACAATTAAAATTATGATGCAACAATCAACCCAAAACAAGTAAATAAAGCAATGAATATGTATAGAGCAAGTAATTGAAGTAAGTAATTAAAGCAAATAAATGAAGCAAGAATATAGTGCAAGAGATAAGAGCAAGTAAACCAAACACATACACCGAGAATTTTTCCGAGGTTCGAGCACCCAGCTCTACGTCCCCGCCTTCACCCAGAAGGATTTCTAACCACTATAACTTCACAAAGAATTACAATCACACTGGAGTACCCAACTCCACAATCTCAAGTACAAGTTCTCTCTTGGTGATCAAAAGACCACAAACTGTCTTTTGCAAAAACCTCTTTCCCTTACAAGAACCCTGTAGAATAATGGTTAGAATTGAAGCTCAAATATTGTAAGTGGAAAAAGAAAATGAAATTCAGAGAGTTTAGAAAATAAACTTCAGCGATGAGAGATTCTTCAGCACAAAAACCAAGGACCAAACTCTTTTGAAAGCCTTTAAAAACTTTGAATATTTTTGCCAATGCTTGTTGTGAAAACCTCTACCCTAATGACCCCTTTATATAGGATTGAGGAAGAGTAAACATAGAAAAGTTTTACATGAATATAAGAGGAAGAAATTGACCCTCTAATACAGCTAACCACGTTTTATTTAAACTTAAACACGTTTTGAAAACATGTTAAAAATCAGCCTCATGAAAATTAGCCTTTACTGCCAATCTGGCAGATTGGTCAAATTTGAGCACATTTTTCAGGCTGCAAACGTTCGAATTCAGAATAAGATATATAGGAATAATTTGTAGATATTTAAGTCTTATTTTTAATGCAACTGAAATAAACTCAATATCAGTTTTGATGAGAAAGTTATCAATAAAACACTGACATGTATCAAAACAGAAACTGTAAGCTATTTTCAGAACAAGAACAGAGTTCAACCAAATATTTGACATCTTTAAAATTTGAATCTAAAAATGATTATTGAATAAGAAATTTAGATCTAAAAGTTATATTTGAAATGCAAATTAAATCATATTATTTGAATATAAGAATAAAAAGTTATGATGAGCAAAGTAAAAGGTGTCAAGCAAATTAGCAGAACTAAAACTGGTTCAAATCCAAACCCCGATATATGTACTTGAAATCCAAAACCAGTTAAATCAAAAACCAAACGTATTGAATTAATGTGTGTGTATTTGAGCTTCAACCTATCTACTATTCTTTAACAAAATTATAAAACTAAAAACAAAACTAATGAAGTCTCTTGAGCCAAACTGAAGTCTTGAGCCATGCAATGCCATGCTATAGCCTTCTCTTCTATGAACACTTCCTCTTGCGCCATTTGCTCTTTTTGCACCATAAACCTTGCAAACCTTACAATAGCTAAGTAATGGCCACCATGAATGGTACTAACCTGAAACTCATTCTAAACAACTTATTAGTACCATATAGCTTCTATATGTTTTGTTATCATCAAAACTTAAACAAATAAAGAGTGTAACCTTTTGGGCCAACAATCTCCCCTTTTTGATGATGACAAAACATATAAGTTATAATACAAGATATAAAAGGGAGGTAAAAACTCTCCCTCAAATGATGCTCTATCTTATCAAGTATAAAACTTGAAAACAATATACATATATGAATATGTGCAAAACATGAAACCTACATATACATATATGAATATGTACAAAACATGAAACCTACATATGCATATTGAGTTAAACATGTACAACACATGAAGCCAAATCATGAAACCACTAATACTTCTCCCCTTTTTTGTCATACATCAAAAAGGGTTAGGAAATAACTAATAAACATTATTTTCATAAACAAGATATAACATGCTTATATGCATACATAAACTCAAATATCTCTTCCCCCCCTTTTTTTTTAATTCATCAACAAAGGGACTAAAAAAAAACAATCAATTGTCATATCATCAAATCTTAAAGATCAAAACTTAAGTTTTTTTTATATCAATTTAAAATTTTTTTTAATAAACATATTGATACGAATTGAAAAATATCTTTTAAAAACAAGAATTTTCTCTCCCTTTATGAAATACTAAAAGAAACAATGCTTAAGCTTGTATTAGGATACCATTTGAAAACTAATCAATTGAAATATGATATTCATTAAAACTCAAGTTTTGGGTTATGCTAAGCTTGATTTTGCAAAACTAAAAATTGTGATATCATTGAGCACAAATTAAGCATATATGAGTATACAAAAAAAATGTCAATATTGATACCAATTGAAACGATCCAATGAAACAATAATAAGGTCAAGTGTATACCTCATATAACCTACCACCCATTTCATGCACATGATTAATAATGATTTTCAATAAAGAACATACAAGGCATGGTCGCCCAACCAACCGCCCTTAAATGGGTAGGAGTTTTCAAAAATAGGTTTGAAAATAGAGTACATTTGAAAAACACTGCCATATGAAGAATACGAACTAGTTATATGAAAAGTTTATAAACTAGTACGAAATCCTTCAAGTAAGGAATAAATCAAAAATATATTTCATGAAGCAAAAGTAAATCACATGATCATCAACACTCAAAAATCCATAAAGCCCATATCATACTCATGAAAATAAAATCATGATAAAACAATAAGTAAAGTGAGTGTACAAGATGTATGTGAAACACATTATCATGAAACTAGGCAATCAAGCTGTAACACCCCGCTCCCCGAATACGTACTTAGTTGCGTATTCAGATTTTTCAATCGTATTTTTCGATTTACTTCATGTATTTGTTTTGTATTATGAGTTGTTTATATGATCGTTTTGCCTTGGATCTGGATTCGTGAACTCGGAGTCAGCCTTAATCTGAACCGGGAACCCGATCCTAGAGTATTGCTCGATTTGGTCTTTTCGCTATTCCGATTTGACCGATTTTAATTTTAAACATCATTTTCTAATATTTTAGATTTTCTATGATTTTCTGAAATTTTCCAGAATTAAATTGAAATTCTTCAAAACCGGTGTCGGCCAGTGCCGCTGACAGATTCTCGGATTTTTAATTTACAAACGGAGTTGAATTTTAAGAAACGGCTTTCCCATAACTTCTTAAAATCATATTTTCTATCTAAATACTTTTTCTGAGAATTTTTAGAATTTATCAAAATCCGGCCAATCCGGTGTAGACCGAGATTGACGAATGACTTCAGGATTTTTATTTTGAAAATGGGATTTTATTTCTGAAAACCGATTTCACCAAAAATCTTTTTATAATATTTATTATTTTTGAGAATTTTTGGGAAGCTTTCCAAGTTACTTTATTTTTTGGACTTTTCCGGAGTTTTCGGTGTTTTCCCAGATACCGGAATAGTGTCCAGATATTTTTTCACTTTTCTCTCTCCTCGCTAGAGGCGAGTTTCACCTACCTTGGATTCTGCATTTAATGCAGAGATCCTCTCCATGCTGCATTTAATGCATTTCAGATCAACTCCAATCAGTCATTATGACTTTTGTCCTTTTGCTAAACGCGACTTTTTGCATCTTCCCTGGGCGCTGAGATAATCCCCGCGTCTGGCTAAATTTTTGCCCAGACGCGGATTCATTTTAATGGGGACGCAGCCTTTCATTTGGCAAGAGACGCAAGTCTCTTTGAATCAAATCATGGCATATTATAATATTTTCCTATCCTTTATAAATACCCCCACTCCTTCTCTCTCTTCCATTCTTTTCATTCTTCTTCCCTTATTTTCGTTTCCAGAGAGCAATGGCAGCCATGGCCCTCCTTTGGCCAGCCACACTCTCATCTTTTCCACTCACTATCTCCACCATTTCCACCCCAAATTCCACCATCATTTTCTCCTCCATCTCCTCCTTCATTCCAACAACAACAACAACCATAACACCACCACCTCACAACCTTCTTCTTCCTCTCTTTCCACCAAACAACCCATTCTTACCACCACCTTCTCCACCATCTCTACCACCATATACTCCACCTTGGCCACCAACGACTGCGCCATCTTCTTCCCCTCGGAGAGCTCTTTCTAATGAACTATAGTTTCGCTCTCCGAAGCTTCGTTTCCAAAACTCCAACTTTTGATTTTGAACTATACTTGCACCACCATCAAAACCACCACCCCATCACCTTCTCAAGGGCCGGCCACCTCATTTGGATTGGGGCCGAGTTCTTCTTCGTCGGCAATATCTCCGGTGATCATTCCGGTAATCGTCCACGATTATTCCGGTGATCATTCCGGCTCCGGTGATTATTCCGGTAATCGTTTACGATTATTCCGGTAATCATTTCGGTGACAATTGCAACGACACCACCACCAAAGAGATCACCTTTTCCCTATCTCTCTCTTTCTATCTGTTGATTGTTAGACGCGGATTTTACCTCCTGCGTCCAAGCAATTCCTTAACGCGACCTTCGCGTTCTTGCATCGACACAACGCGGATCCCATGCCCGCGTCTGTGTTCTATTCATTTTGTCGTGACGCAGAGTTTATACTCGCGTCCGCGTTCTCTTCACGTCCTGACTTGAACGCAGGTCTCAGACCTCGCGTTATGGCATCTATGCGACGCGAACCCCGCGTCTGCTATCCCCGCGTCCCCCTATGCATACTCTCTCTCTCTCCTCTCTCTCTCTCATTCTCTTTCTCTCTCTTGATTTCCTCCTGTCTCTAACGCGTTGACGCGTTGATTTCCTGGATTCCGGATATCAGAGATTTCACTATGTTTTTAAAGACTTAGGCGAGTGTCCTCGCTCTCGCCTCCATTTGGGTTTCCCCTCTTGTCGGATCGTCATGTGTTTTACTCCATATATATTTACCTGATATGATAAACTTGCCATGCCTGTCATGTACATACTACTATCTAACGCCTGGTTGTATACCTGACACCTGACTTGTTACTACTTGACCCCGATTCATGTTATACTACCTGTCTCCAGTTATGGCTTGACTTATCACCTGACTCCTGTATCTCTTATATCATGCTAACATGCGGCGGATCCTGATCTTGAATGGAACTAAGTGCCACATAGAGCAAAGTGCCACACATTGCACCAGGTGGGGGCCACCTCTTGAATCTGTGGGGGCCACCTCTAGAATCCAATTCCCTCAGAACAAAGTGCCACATGGAACAAAGTGCCACACGGAACAAAGTGCCACACCATACACCTGGTGGGGGCCACCTCTTGAATCTGTGGGGGCCACCTCTTGAATCTGTGGGGGCCACCTCTTGAATCTGAAGGGCTACTTTTCTCCTGCCTGTGCCGCTGAATGATAGCATGATGTGCCGTGATACAGTCATACCCGTTATGATACCTGTGATGCCTGTTATGGACTCCTGTTATGACTCTCGTTATGTACTCCTGTTATGCCTGTTATGTGTTCCTATTATGACCACCTTGTAACTCGGGTTGTATGCGCTTGGATTACGGTGACATGAGATAAAAGTATATAGATGAGGGTTTCCTTGTTTGGATTATTCCTTCGACGTACTAGTCTTATGGAGCCGTGATCTGAAACCATACAATCAGATTTGCTCGTCCTCTGCTTTATTTGGTTTTATCGCTATACATATACTTATCCTTGCTCGCCACTTGGCTTTTGTATCACACTCGCCTGGGGAGTTTCATCTGACTCCCCTGGATCCTCATGTCCAGGTCATGGAGCTTGGAGCGTGTGGATTCTCCCAGTTGCTGATCAGAGCGGCGCAGCGGTAGCGCGGATCTCCAGCAGACCGCCCAGAGCTCTATCCTTCCAGGCCCCCTTGTTCGGCTCTAGAGTTTCCCTGTTATGACTCTGAGCCTGTCTTTGTACCGTTCATACTTGTACATCTACTTGTATTCTCGCAATTGCGCATATCAGTGATATAATATTCATGTAATATTGGATCACCTCTGGTGATAACTTTGTAATTGTACGCATATGTTGGAATGTATAATGCACCACTTGCTTCCGTACTCTGATTCTTGCCTGTACTGATGCTTAGCGTATATACGGGAGGGTATTTCTGACCTACGTATATGTAACGCCCCGATCCCACAGATACGGGGACGTTACTGCGACGTATATACGTAGATCATAAATTGCCCCCACGTATATACGCTAAGCATAAAGTACAACAAAGATCAGAGTACGACAAAGCGTGGAAATCATACATATGCCAACTCAAGATATACACATACAAAGTTATCACAGGATATTATAAAGTATTACACATTACATGTGTATTACATCATAACCAAGTCCAAAGAAATATATACAAATATGTATACAAAAAGCTCACAAGTAGAAAGAAGATCTCGTGAGTCAAAAGGTAAGTCTGGCACGAGGGGACTGGAGCTAGTCCGCCTGCTCACTAAGGTAAGCTTGGTCCTCTGTGGATGGCTCCACTTCGTTCCAAGCTTCGGAATCTGAATGTGCAAATCCAAGGAGTCAAGACATATAACAATAAACAAACTATAGCCAAGTGGCTAAGGGACATGAATAAGGAAAGATGAACAGTCATAAGGAATATCAGCTAACAAGTATGAAAAGCATGAAGAGATAAAATCCTAATACCATGAATCTACAGTTAACGTCTTATTATTATTACTTGTCTTACTGTGATATCTAACTATGTGACCCAGCGTCCCAGAGCACATAGATCCATATCCTAGTAAAGCAAGGTTGTTATTGGAAGCAGCGGTTGTATCGACGAACTATGTTTACAGTGGGTCCCGTGCATGCCCGGGACCACGGTCCAGGGTGTTCCGTTGCTTGATGACGGAACCAGCCGCAAGGCCTATCAGGAGGGACTTATGTATGCCCTTTGTCATGACTGTATCAGGAAGAGGGAGCAAGAACTCCCTCGGTCCCCTGGAGGCCCTCAGGTCAGACCGGAAATATAATTGTACAATATACCTAATGCCACTGTAAACACGAACACATATCGATATCCGCATGTTTCCCCCGACCCATGTGTAAGTTGGTCCATTTTATACAAAAGTCAAGTGCATCATGCTTGGTTTAAGAGATAGCATGATAAAAGGTGATATTCACTATTTAACGAGTCATGAAACGAGAATATGTAATAACAAGTCATGAAGTAACAAGTGGTGAGATCCATCAAGTAACATGTCATGTAATATCAGTTATGAAGCATAAACAGGAATAATATGTTACACATGTATCAAAGATAAAATCCAAATTCAAATAGGAAATCAACTAAGTCAGACATTCAGAATTAGTCGACTAGGTGGAAGGATTAGTCGACTAATAGGGGTCTTAAGTCGACTAACAGTCTAGATGAGTCGACTAAAACTGGGTTCCAGAGAGTTGTAATTCTGTTTCAGGAAAAGTTAGTCGACTAGGGTTGTAAGGGTAGTCGACTAACAGGGAACTACTAGTCGACTAATGGATACTTAAGTCGACTAAGTCTGTGATACAGAGAGTTGATGTTTTATTTCAGGAAAACAGGAGTCGACTGGGGAGAAATGGGTAGTCGACTAGGGGTCTCTAGTTGACTGGAAATCTGGTCTAGTCGACTAAAACTGTGAAATCAGAAAAGGTTAAGTTTCAACTAAAGTGGATTAGTCGACTAGTCCCTAGGTCAAGTCGACTAATCGTGGGAAAAACAGTGACAGAACAGATTTTCTGGTGGTTGTTCTTGATGATCTAAAAATAGGATTCTTATGGCACAAGTGTACATTATTTGTCAACACATATATACAAAGGGTTTACAAGTCTTGGTGAGTAGATATACTCACCTCGAACGGTTAATCGAAGTTCTATGCGAGTTCGGAAGAGATCGTAGTCAACGGTATCACCCACTCGATCCTTGGCGATACTTCCGACGAAGAGAGATGCGATCCAAATTCAAGGTAGAGATGGTTGCTAGAGATGGAGATGAAAACCTAGGTGAGCTTTGGAGTTAGGGTTTGAGATGGAGAAGGAAATGGTGAAGGCTATTTTCTTGGTGAAGTGAAGAAAAAAGTAAAAGAATGTAAAGGAAAACTTATATAGGATTTGATTTTGTAAAGGAGATGCAAATAAAGAATTTGAGAGGGGGTTTTGTGCAAAAAGGGGAGGTGAGGTGTCTCTCCTAGCCACCACTTGGCCGCCATGGGAGAGAGAGAAAAGATGGGCATTTAATGAGGAAGTAGGTGAGAAAATGTGTGGAGTTGAAATTTTTGGAGAAAATGGAATTTTGGAAAATGGAAAAAAACTTGTGGTTGTGGAGGAAAGAAATAAGGAAAGGAAAAAGAAAAGAAATCATAAAGGAGAAGATATTTTCTCTTGGATTTAGAAAATAAAATATTGAAAATACAAGTTCCCGGGTTTAAGTCGAGGATGCGGAAAACATTTCGGGAAATACCGAAATCGTCCGAAATTCAAGTATCTCGGAACGACTCGTAGATTTTACCAAAAATCAATAATAATATATGAAGACGTATAGTGAAATCCGTTTGAAGAAATACTTTATAGTTTTAAAACTAAAAATCCCGGAATCAGTAATTTACCGACTCCGTTGAAATTTTCATAAATTCATAAAATTCTCAGAAAAAGTATTTAAGTAGGAAATATCATTCTAAGAAATAAGGTCTAAAGACTCTTCTAGAAATTCTTAACCGTTTGTAAAATAAAAATCCAGGAATCGATCAGCGACACTGGTCGACACCGGTTTTGAAGAAATTTATTTTAATTCAGGAAAAATCCAGAAAATCATAGAAAATCTAATATATTGGAAAATGATATTTGAAATTGAAATCGGTCAAATACAAGAAGTAAATCGAAAAATACGGTCGAAAACTGAATACGCAACTAAGTACGTATTCTGGGAACAGGGTATTACAATCCACCCACCTTACAAAAATTTCGTCCTCGAAATTTCATAAGGTGAAAGGTAACAGATAGATAAGGAAAAGAAGAGAGATAACAGTAGAAAAGAATAGAAGGAAAGAGTTTTTTACCAAATCAAGATGTGAAGAGTTGAGGGTAACGCTCTCGGATAACATCCTCTCGTTCCCATGTGGCCTCTCCTGGCGCATGTCTGTTCCAAGACACCAACACTAATGGTATAGCCTTGTTCTTCAGTGTCTTCACACTTCTGTCCAGAATGGCCATCGGCTGTTCCTGATATGATAAATCTGGCTGCAGTTCCAGTTCGGAATGATCCAAAATATGACTATCATCCTTGACATACTTCCTCAACTGAGATATGTGGAAAACATTGTGCACTCTGTCCAAAGATGGAGGTAAGGCCAATCTGTAAGACACATCTCCCACTCGCTCCAAAATCTCGAATGGGCCGATATATCTTGGACTAAGCTTTCCACGAAGACCGAACCGGATAACTCCCTTGGTAGGTGATATCTTCAAGAACACATGATCTCCTGCCTGGAATTCCAGTGGCCTTCTCTGTAAATCTGCCCAACTCTTCTGCCTACTCTGTGCTGCCCTGAGGTGATCCCTGATGACTCTGACTTTCTCTGTTGTCTGAATCAGGATCTCTGGTCCCAAAAGTCTCCTCTCACCGACTTCATCCCAACAAATCGGTGATCTGCACTTTCTTCCATACAGTGCCTCAAAAGGTGCCATCTTGATACTTGCCTGATAACTGTTGTTATAAGAAAATTCGGCCAAATGAAGATGGTCTTCCCATGATCCCTTGAACTCAATCATGCAGGCCCTTAGCATATCTTCAAGGATCTGGATAGTCCTTTCAGATTGTCCGTCTGTCTGAGGATGATATGATGTACTGAATTTCAGATGAGTTCCCAAACTTTCTTGGAGACTCTCCCAGAAATGAGATCTGAATCTTGTGTCTCTGTCTGATACAATACTGACTGGAACTCCATGCAGACGAACTATCTCCTTCATGTACTTGTCTGCCAGAACCTCTGTTGTCTGACCTACCCAAAATGGTATGAAGTGAGCTGACTTGGTGAGGCGATCAATGATTACCCACACAGCATTATTACCTTTAGGACTGCGAGGCAATGCCTTGACAAAATCCATGGTGATGTGCTCCCACTTCCACTCAGGTATCGGTAAAGGTTGTAGAAGTCCAGCTGACCTCTGATGCTCTATCTTTATCTGCTGGCAGACCAAGCATTTGGCTACAAACTGAGCTATCTCCCTCTTCATAGCATTCCACCAAAACTGCTTCTTGATGTCCTGATACATCTTGGTTCCCCCTGGGTGTATGGAATAGGCTGAACTGTGAGCTTCTGCTAGGATCTTCTGTCGAACTTCTCCTTGGGGAACACAAAGTCTGCCTCCAAAATATAATGCACCATCTGGATGAATACAGATATCAGTCCTCAATCCAGCCTCTACCTGAGCTCTGAATTTCAGTAATCTGGGATCTTCCTTTTGAGCTTCCTTGATCTCATCTATCAATGCTGACTGAATCTGTAAAGTCATGAACTGTCCTGCCTTCTCAGTTCCTCGAACTATCATCAAGTCCAATCTGATGAAGTCTTGAATCAACTCCTTCTGCTGAGTGAGCTGGACAAGCACTCTATTCTCTGGCATCCTGCTCAGTGCATCTGGAACTGTATTGACCTTGCCTGGATGATATTGCAAGTCAATATCATAGTCCGCCATAAGTTCAAGCCACCTCCTCTGCCTCATGTTCAACTCTTTCTGTGAGAAAATATACTTGAGGCTCTTGTGATCCGTATATATCAACACTTTGTCTCCCAGAAGATAATGCCTCCAAATCTTCAAGGCAAAGATAACAGCTGCTAGCTCCAAGTCATGAGTTGGGTAATTCCGCTCATGAGTCTTCAGTTGCCTAGATGCATATGCTATGACATGATCATGTTGCATAAGTACACATCCCAGGCCTTTTCCTGATGCATCACTGAATATGACCATCCCTCCTCTCCCTGAGGGAGTCTTCAAGATTGGAGCTGAAATGAGCCTCTGCTTCAATTGCTCAAAGGCTGTAGTACACTCCTCTGTCCATATGTACCTTTCTCCTTTCCTGGTGAGCTTGGTCAACGGGGCTGCAATCCTAGAGAAATCCTGGACAAAGCGTCTGTAATATCCGGCTAGTCCAAGAAAACTCTTAATCTCAGTCACCGTCCTCGGAATTGGCCAATCCTTCACTGCCTGGACTTTGCTGGGATCAACTGAGATTCCTTCTGCTGAAACAATGTGCCCAAGGAAGGCTATACTGTCTAACCAGAAATCACACTTGTTCCTCTTAGCATGAAGCTGCTCCTGCTGGAGAGTCTGCAATACAATCCTCAAGTGTTCTGCATGCTCCCTGTTGTTCTTTGAATAAATTAAGATGTCATCTATAAAAACAACAACAAACTGATCCAGATAGGGTGAGAACACTCTGTTCATCAAATCCATGAAAACTGCAGGGGCATTGGTGACTCCGAAAGGCATAACTAGAAACTCATAGTGGCCATAACGGGTCCTGAATGCCGTCTTCGGAATATCCTCCTTCTTCACCCTCAGCTGATGGTAACCCGACTGTAAATCCAATTTAGAGAATACACGGGCTCCATGAAGCTGATCAAACAGATCATCAATCCTGGGTAAAGGATACTTGTTCTTGATGGTAACTTTGTTCAACTCCCTATAGTCAATACAAAGTCTCTTACCACCATCCTTCTTATTGGCCAACAGTACTGGAGCTCCCCATGGTGAAGTACTTGGCCGAATCAATCCCTTGTCTGAGTATTCCTGCAGTTGCTTCTTCAGAATTTCTAACTCCGTCGGTGCCATCCTGTACGGAGTCTTGGATATAGGAGCTGCTCCTGGAACTGTATCAATGGAGAACTCAATCATCCTATCCGGTGGCAGTCCTGAGATCTCAGCAAACACTCCTGGGAATTCATCCCACACCGGAACCTTCTGCTTCTGAACCTCCGAAGTAGTCATCCGAGTCTTTCCCTTGGTAGACTTCACTTCTCCACTAAATTGGAATTCAGGTTGATGAGGGATTCTGAAATTAATCTTCCTCTCCCTACAATCAATCACTGCATAGTACTGACTGAGCCAGGTCATGCCTAAGATTACGTCGTACCCTTTGGTGTCTAGTACGAGCATATCTATGGCCAAGGTCTTATCACAAAGTTCTACTGGACAATCAGTACAAACTCTAGAAGATATGACTACCCCATTCCCTGTACTTATCTCCCATTTATGGTCTAATGATCTAACAGGTATAGAATGCAAAGCCACAAAATGGTCGGAGATGTAACAGTGGGATGCACCTGAATCGAAGAGAGCGAGAACAGGTTTTGAATGAACTCTGATGTTACCTGTTATCACTTCCTCTGAAGTCTCAGCCTCTTCTGCTGTCAGATTGTAAGCCTGACCTCTACCACGCCCTGCTGCAGTCCTGGCTCCTCTCTGGACTGGGCGAACAACATGCTGTGGAGGAAGGGGAAGAGCTCTCCTCATTGCTGGTCCTTGGTTCCTCTGCCCAAGTGGCCCTGGTAGCACTCTCTATCCATTGGGTCCTGGAAGTGCTGGCAAAGTCTGGTTGGCTACCCCCAATCTCCTATGTGGACAAGTCTCTATAGAATGATCCCGTGATCCACACACCAAACACAACCCATTTGCCCTCCGGCAATTCTGACGAATGTGGCCCGGCTTCTGACAATAGCTACAGAATGTAAATGGTTGGGCCGTCTGGTAAGGAGCTGGTCTGAATGGTTGTCTCTGAACCTTTGCTGCTCTATATGGGCCTCCTCTTCCCATTGGTACAAATGGCCTCTTCATGGTCTGGCTCCCCATCTGGTCAACTTTCTTCTTCTCAAGCCCACGCTCCACCTCTCGAGCTATGGTGAGAACCTCAGAATAAGTCTTCAGCTGCTGGGGCATCAAGAAGACCTGTATGTCCATCTGCAGGCCCTGCTGGAACCTGCTTGCTCGCTTCTCCTCATCCGTTACCATGTACGGAGCAAAGCGGCTGAGTCTGAGAAATTCCGCGGCATACTCATCCACGGACTTGTTCCACTGCTGGAGTCTGATGAACTGCTCCTCCATGTCCTTCTGAGCAGTAGCAGGGAAGAATCTGTTATAGAAGCTCTTGGAGAATGTGTCCCAGGTGACAGGCTTCTCCAGTCTGGCCTCTTCAGCAAGCCACCAAGTTCTAGCAACATCTTTCAACTGAATCTTGGCGACCTCAACTTGGTTCTCCTTTGGTACCCTGGCTGCATTCAGCAGATCTGTGGTATCCGTCAACCATTGTTCAGCATCCAATGGTTTCTCGTCTCCCGTGAAGATAGCTGGTTGCAGCCGTCTGAAGTCTGAAATGTTTCCCGGCCTCTGCTCTTTCGGTGCTGCCAATTCTTGCCTGAGGAGTTCAGTCTGCTGCTGCTGGTTTTCCATCATGGTCTGAATGACCCTCAAAATATCCACATTCTCTCCCGTGGGTCCATTCGAAGCTTGCCCCGAGTGGTTACGGCCCGTCCTTCGCTCCATACCGAGTTGGGGAAAGATAACTGGAATTTGGAAACAAATGGAAGGAGTTTAGGATACAAGGGAAGGAATCAAGAAGGAATCAAGGAGGACTTAATAACTTTGTATATTGTAGTTGGCATTAGCAAATTACTAGAATTTGCCGCTTGATTGTACTTTAGGTGTGAGAGCCAGGCTCTGATACCAACCTGTAACGCCCCGATCCCACAGATACGGGGACGTTACTGCGACGTATATACGTAGATCATAAATTGCCCCCACGTATATACGCTAAGCATAAAGTACAACAAAGATCAGAGTACGACAAAGCGTGGAAATCATACATATGCCAACTCAAGATATACACATACAAAGTTATCACAGGATATTATAAAGTATTACACATTACATGTGTATTACATCATAACCAAGTCCAAAAGAAATATATACAAATATGTATACAAAAAGCTCACAAGTAGAAAGAAGATCTCGTGAGTCAAAAGGTAAGTCTGGCACGAGGGGACTGGAGCTAGTCCGCCTGCTCACTAAGGTAAGCTTGGTCCTCTGTGGATGGCTCCACTTCGTTCCAAGCTTCGGAATCTGAATGTGCAAATCCAAGGAGTCAAGACATATAACAATAAACAAACTATAGCCAAGTGGCTAAGGGACATGAATAAGGAAAGATGAACAGTCATAAGGAATATCAGCTAACAAGTATGAAAAGCATGAAGAGATAAAATCCTAATACCATGAATCTACAGTTAACGTCTTATTATTATTACTTGTCTTACTGTGATATCTAACTATGTGACCCAGCGTCCCAGAGCACATAGATCCATATCCTAGTAAAGCAAGGTTGTTATTGGAAGCAGCGGTTGTATCGACGAACTATGTTTACAGTGGGTCCCGTGCATGCCCGGGACCACGGTCCAGGGTGTTCCGTTGCTTGATGACGGAACCAGCCGCAAGGCCTATCAGGAGGGACTTATGTATGCCCTTTGTCATGACTGTATCAGGAAGAGGGAGCAAGCACTCCCCTCGGTCCCCTGGAGGCCCTCAGGTCAGACCGGAAATATAATTGTACAATATACCTAATGCCACTGTAAACACGAACACATATCGATATCCGCATGTTTCCCCCGACCCATGTGTAAGTTGGTCCATTTTATACAAAAGTCAAGTGCATCATGCTTGGTTTAGAGATAGCATGATAAAGGGTGATATTCACTATTTAACGAGTCATGAAACGAGAATATGTAATAACAAGTCATGAAGTAACAAGTGGTGAGATCCATCAAGTAACATGTCATGTAATATCAGTTATGAAGCATAAACAGGAATAATATGTTACACATGTATCAAAGATAAAATCCAAATTCAAATAGGAAATCAACTAAGTCAGACATTCAGAATTAGTCGACTAGGTGGAAGGATTAGTCGACTAATAGGGTCTTAAGTCGACTAACAGTCTAGATGAGTCGACTAAAACTGGGTTCCAGAGAGTTGTAATTCTGTTTCAGGAAAAGTTAGTCGACTAGGGTTGTAAGGGTAGTCGACTAACAGGGAACTACTAGTCGACTAATGGATACTTAAGTCGACTAAGTCTGTGATACAGAGAGTTGATGTTTTATTTCAGGAAAACAGGAGTCGACTGGGGAGAAATGGGTAGTCGACTAGGGGTCTCTAGTCGACTGGAAATCTGGTCTAGTCGACTAAAACTGTGAAATCAGAAAAGGTTAAGTTTCAACTAAAGTGGATTAGTCGACTAGTCCCTAGGTCAAGTCGACTAATCGTGGGAAAAACAGTGACAGAACAGATTTTCTGGTGGTTGTTCTTGATGATCTAAAAATAGGATTCTTATGGCACAAGTGTACATTATTTGTCAACACATATATACAAAGGGGTTTACAAGTCTTGGTGAGTAGATATACTCACCTCGAACGGTTAATCGAAGTTCTATGCGAGTTCGGAAGAGATCGTAGTCAACGGTATCACCCACTCGATCCTTGGCGATACTTCCGACGAAGAGAGATGCGATCCAAATTCAAGGTAGAGATGGTTGCTAGAGATGGAGATGAAAACCTAGGTGAGCTTTGGAGTTAGGGTTTGAGATGGAGAAGGAAATGGTGAAGGCTATTTTCTTGGTGAAGTGAAGAAAAAAGTAAAAGAATGTAAAGGAAAACTTATATAGGATTTGATTTTGTAAAGGAGATGCAAATAAAGAATTTGAGAGGGGGTTTGTGCAAAAAGGGGAGGTGAGGTGTCTCTCCTAGCCACCACCTGGCCGGCCATGGGAGAGAGAGAAAAGATGGGCATTTAATGAGGAAGTAGGTGAGAAAATGTGTGGAGTTGAAATTTTTGGAGAAAATGGAATTTTGGAAAATGGAAAAAAACTTGTGGTTGTGGAGGAAAGAAATAAGGAAAGGAAAAAGAAAAGAAATCATAAAGGAGAAGATATTTTCTCTTGGATTTAGAAAATAAAATATTGAAAATACAAGTTCCCGGGTTTAAGTCGAGGATGCGGAAAACATTTCGGGAAATACCGAAATCGTCCGAAATTCAAGTATCTCGGAACGACTCGTAGATTTTACCAAAAATCAATAATAATATATGAAGACGTATAGTGAAATCCGTTTGAAGAAATACTTTATAGTTTTAAAACTAAAAATCCCGGAATCAGTAATTTACCGACTCCGTTGAAATTTTCATAAATTCATAAAATTCTCAGAAAAAGTATTTAAGTAGGAAATATCATTCTAAGAAATAAGGTCTAAAGACTCTTCTAGAAATTCTTAACCGTTTGTAAAATAAAAATCCAGGAATCGATCAGCGACACTGGTCGACACCGGTTTTGAAGAAATTTATTTTAATTCAGGAAAAATCCAGAAAATCATAGAAAATCTAATATATTGGAAAATGATATTGAAATTGAAATCGGTCAAATACAGGAAGTAAATCGAAAAATACGGTCGAAAACTGAATACGCAACTAAGTACGTATTCTGGGAACAGGGTATTACAGTATATACGTCGCAGTAACGTCTCCGTACCCGCCAGGATCGGGGCGTTACAGGGTGGTATCAGAGCCTAGGCTCTCGCATCCTCAGTACGTCCAGATGGCAAATTAATGGTAAAGAAATTTGCAACTGGAATTGCTTGAGTCCTGATTATACACTCCAACTACAAGTGCAGAGTTATCTATTTTCTTGATCATCCTTCCTTTGATTCCTAATCCTTCCTATCTTTCCCGGTTTTGGTTTTTCGAAGCCTTTGTACCAACTTAAGATATGAATAGACTAGAGAGGTAGCGGTTGGTTCTAAATGAAGTTATGACATGATCTCTTCGGCCAACTCTATGAAGCTCGGTATTCTCTGGATTGATCCTGATCGGGTTATCTTTCAGAAGTAAGTAGTCAGGATTCTCTACGGGTATTCTACATTCTCGGCTATATTCTTCAGAGTGATTGATGCCTGATCTTCGGAATTCTTAATTATCGGTCTTCTTTATTTATGGTCAGTATTATTTGGCATCGTTCAAGGATTTATACAGCAGGAAGTGCAGAAGACATCTATGTTCTGATTATTGTTCGGTCGACTTGGGAAGCCCTACCTGCAGTGATTCATATCTTGATTGGTATAATCCCTGTCCATGTCCCCTTTGTGTTCAATTTACCCCTTATCGAAATTGCGAGGACGCAATTTTTTGTAAGGTGGATGGATTGTAACACCCCGCTCCCCGAATACGTACTTAGTTGTGTATTCAGATTTTTCAATCGTATTTTTCGATTTACTTCATGTATTTGTTTTGTATTATGAGTTGTTTATATGATCGTTTTGCCTTGGATCTGGATTCGTGAACTCGGAGTCAGCCTTAACCTGAACCGGGAACCCGATCCTAGAGTATTGCTCGATTTGGTCTTTTCGCTATTCCGATTTGACCGATTTTAATTTTAAACATCATTTTCTAATATTTTAGATTTTCTATGATTTTCTGGAATTTTCCAGAATTAAATTGAAATTCTTCAAAACGGTGTCGGCCAGTGCCGCTGACCGATTCTCGGATTTTTAATTTACAAACGGAGTTGAATTTTAAGAAATGGCTTTCCCATAACTTCTTAAAATCATATTTTCTATCTAAATACTTTTTCTGAGAATTTTAGAATTTATCAAAATCCGGCCAATCCGGTGTAGACCGAGATTGACGGATGACTTCAGGATTTTTATTTTGAAAATGGGATTTTATTTCTGAAAACCGATTTCACCAAAAATCTTTTTATAATATTTATTATTTTTGAGAATTTTTGGGAGCTTTCCAAGTTACTTTATTTTTTGGACTTTTCCGGAGTTTTCGGTGTTTTCCCAGATACCGGAATAGTGTCCAGATATTTTTCCACTTTTCTCTCTCCTCGCTAGATGCGAGTTTCACCTACCTTGGATTCTGCATTTAATGCAGAGATCCTCTCCATGCTGCATTTAATGCATTTCAGATCAACTCCAATCAGTCATTATGACTTTTGTCCTTTTGCTAAACGCGACTTTTTGCATCTTCCCTGGCGCTGAGATAATCCCCGCGTCTGGCTAAATTTTTGCCCAGACGCGGATTCATTTTAATGGGGACGCAGCCTTTCATTTGGCAAGAGACGCAAGTCTCTTTGAATCAAATCATGGCATATTATAATATTTTCTATCCTTTATAAATACCCCCACTCCTTCTCTCTCTTCCATTCTTTTCATTCTTCTTCCCTTATTTTCGTTTCCAGAGAGCAATGGCAGCCATGGCCCTCCTTTGGCCAGCCACACTCTCATCTTTTCCACTCACTATCTCCACCATTTCCACCCCAAATTCCACCATCATTTTCTCCTCCATCTCCTCCTCCATTCCAACAACAACAACAACCATAACACACCACCACCTCACCACCTTCTTCTTCTCTCTTTCCACCAAACAACCCATTCTTACCACCACCTTCTCCACCATCTCTACCACCATATACTCCACCTTGGCCACCAACGACTGCGCCATCTTCTTCCCCTCGGAGAGCTCTTTCTAATGAACTATAGTTTCTCTCTCCGAAGCTTCGTTTCCAAAACTCCAACTTTTGATTTTGAACTATATTTGCACCACCATCAAAACCACCACCCCATCACCTTCTCAAGGGCCGGCCACCTCATTTGGATTGGGGCCGAGTTCTTCTTCGTCGGCAATATCTCCGGTGATCATTCCGGTAATCGTCCACGATTATTCCGGTGATCATTCCGGCTCCGGTGATTATTCCGGTAATCGTTTACGATTATTCCGGTAATCATTTCGGTGACAATTGCAACGACACCACCACCAAAGAGATCACCTTTTCCCTATCTCTCTCTTTCTATCTGTTGATTGTTAGACGCGGATTTTACCTCCTGCGTCCAAGCAATTCCTTAACGCGACCTTCGCGTTCTTGCATCGACATAACGCGGATCCCATGCCCGCGTCTGTGTTCTATTCATTTTGTCGTGACGCAGAGTTTATACTCGCGTCCGCGTTCTCTTCACGTCCTGACTTGAACGCAGGTCTCAGACCTCGCGTTATGGCATCTATGCGACGCGAACCCCGCGTCTGCTATCCCCGCGTCCCCCTGTGCATACTCTCTCTCTCCTCTCTCTCTCTCTCATTCTCTTTCTCTCTCTTGATTTCCTCCTGTCTCTAACGCGTTGACGCGTTGATTTCCTGGATTCCGGATATCAGAGATTTCACTATGTTTTTAAAGACTTAGGCGAGTGTCCTCGCTCTCGCCTCTATTTGGGTTTCCCCTCTTGTCGGATCGTCATGTGTTTTACTCCATATATATTTACCTGATATGATAAACTTGCCATGCCTGTCATGTACATACTACTATCTAACGCCTGGTTGTATACCTGACACCTGACTTGTTACTACTTGACCCCGATTCATGTTATACTACCTGTCTCCAGTTATGGCTTGACTTATCACCTGACTCCTGTATCTCTTATATCATGCTAACATGCGGCGGATCCTGATCTTGAATGGAACTAAGTGCCACATAGAGCAAAGTGCCACACATTGCACCAGGTGGGGGCCACCTCTTGAATCTGTGGGGGCCACCTCTAGAATCCAATTCCCTCAGAACAAAGTGCCACATGGAACAAAGTGCCACACGGAACAAAGTGCCACACCATACACCTGGTGGGGGCCACCCCTTGAATCTGTGGGGGCCACCTCTTGAATCTGAAGGGCTACTTTTCTCCTGCCTGTGCCGCTGAATGATAGCATGATGTGCCGTGATACAGTCATACCCGTTATGATACCTGTGATGCCTGTTATGGACTCCTGTTATGACTCTCGTTATGTACTCCTGTTATGCCTGTTATGTGTTCCTATTATGACCACCTTGTAACTCGGGTTGTATGCGCTTGGATTACGGTGACATGAGATAAAAGTATATAGATGAGGGTTTCCTTGTTTGGATTATTCCTTCGACGTACTAGTCTTATGGAGCCGTGATCTGAAACCATACAATCAGATTTGCTCGTCCTCTGCTTTATTTGGTTTTATCGCTATACATATACTTATCCTTGCTCGCCACTTGGCTTTTGTATCACACTCGCCTGGGGAGTTTCATCTGACTCCCCTGGATCCTCATGTCCAGGTCATGGAGCTTGGAGCGTGTGGATTCTCCCAGTTGCTGATCAGAGCGGCGCAGCGGTAGCGCGGATCTCCAGCAGACCGCCCAGAGCTCTATCCTTCCAGGCCCCCTTGTTCGGCTCTAGAGTTTCCCTGTTATGACTCTGAGCCTGTCTTTGTACCGTTCATACTTGTACATCTACTTGTATTCTCGCAATTGCGCATATCAGTGATGTAATATTCATGTAATATTGGATCACCTCTGGTGATAACTTTGTAATTGTACGCATATGTTGGAATGTATAATGCACCACTTGCTTCCGTACTCTGATTCTTGCCTGTACTGATGCTTAGCGTATATACGGGAGGGTATTTCTGACCTACGTATATACGTCGCAGTAACGTCTCCGTACCCGCCAGGATCGGGGCGTTACACAAGCTCAATAATGAATTCCTTAAAACATGAAACACAAGTGAATCATCAAAACGATTTAATCTTCAAGGCATATGTATGTCTTATACAAAGTAAAGTATACATACATATCCAAACATGAAAGAGTCCACAAAAATATATGCATGAAAGCAAGTGGCTCAAGGATGTATATGTATAAACAATAGTTTGGACAAGATAGACATATACATGAAGTTAAACATATAGACATGAAAACATGTATAAAATGGGAATACAAGTCAAATGCATGAATCATCAAAACTAGGCTATACTAGTACATCTAATAAGTACAAATGAGCGTTTAAGTACAAACATGTAATAATCTATTTGTGGCTCATTAGTTGTACAAGTATATATATCCAAGTCTTAATGAAAACTAACACCTAAACATGTAATCAAATCATGTAGCATAAAACTGGATATAAATCAACATGATAGACATAAATGAGATTATTATGTAAATCCACATGCTATTAGAACTATGATAAACACGATAGCTAAATAAGGGTGAGAACACAACATATGGATCAATATAAACATGGGTGAACTCAAAAGCTATACATGCATGCCAATGGTCTAATAATCATGGCATTTGACATACTAATCAAAACATAAGACATCAAAACAAAAAAAAAATCATAAATATCCATATGATCATTATGTTGATGCACATGCACTAGATCTAGGACATACATATTAGTTTAAAATAAGGTGAGAGCACAAAGATAAGTCTACATTAAACATGGGTGTCTCAAATAACTAAACATGTATATCACTATTCTAATAAACATGACATAGGCATAATGAACAATAAAACATGACATGCTATAAATCAATGACATGAAAAGCATGCAAATTTAAACGGGAGTTAGAGATTGATACCAAAACCGATGAAGGCACCTCTCTAGTTCTCCAAACCAATGGTGGTCCTCTCAACCAAACTTCCCTTGAAAGTGATGCATCCAATTATTTTCTTTAAGCACGGAACGCATCCACTCTAAGGAACCGCCACTCTCAAGTGATGCGAGAGCCCACACCTACATCAAAAACCATAGGGGTGGTCTTTGGTACCCATTTTCTTTTGGGTCCATAGGGGTTAGTACCTCTCCTAACCCAAACAAAATTATTTGCTAAATTTTCATCATGTAAAAAGTCATAGCAAAATCTAGAAAGGTAGCCCTTACGATCACAATGTGTACATGTGTACACATAAGCGTACATAGTGTGAAGTTTGTAACCGTGATGAGCATGTGTATGCCATGGAGGGTGTGCATGCAAAGATGGAACTTGTTTCTTTCGAACCAAGGTTTCCAAGCGTGTATGATTCAAAGCACATTGGCTCAAAGTGGAGCCCAAACAATCAACACTTTTCTTCAAAACATTTATGTCATTTTCAATACTTGAAGATAAAGTGGAGCATGTAATAGGTGTGCTAGAAGAAGAAGCTACACTAGCATGGCAAACATGATTATCTATATCATTTTTCAAAGATTTATTTTTCTTTAAAACTAAATCCAATTCTTTTATAATGAAATCAATTTCATTTTTCAAAGAAAGGTTATCTTTTAAAATGAAATCCAATTTTGAAGATAAAACCTCATTGTTTTTCACAACATCATCACAATCATTTTTACTTTTCAAAAATTCATTTTCCTTTAGAGAAAGTTCAAGTTGAGATTTAAATGAGTCACGTTCACTTACAATCTCTTCCTTCTCTTACAAAATCAATTTAAAATTTGAACACAAATCCTTTAATTCTTCTTTTAGTTCAAAATTATTCTTTTTCAAAAGATCATGTTTTTCCAAAAAAAATTCAAACTTTTGAGCAAGTTCCATATTTAATATTTGTACTTCAAAACACCCATAACAATAGGAACTAGAGCTATCATCTAGTTGAGATTCCGATTGTACCTCAAGGGAGTCATTCCCTTGGACCATGAGGCAATGCCCATCGGATTTGTCTCTCTTAGATCTCCTTATCTTGTTGATAATCCTTGGTAGTTTGGGAGAAGTCAAGATGCTCCAAACTGTAAAAGCCAAATCATAGTGAGCAAACACATGTAATAAATCTTTATTAAGAGATGCTCTAAGTGTCTTAATGGCTAATGCATTGGCCTTTTTATGCTTGCTATCATTGGGGTATGATTCTTTAATGGTGGCTTGATAAACTAGATGTCCTAGGGTTTTCAAATGACAACTCATCTTGGCCTTCCAAATATCATGTCTAGAAAAATAAAACATAGGAGGGCTATCCATGAGTGCAAACTAAATGTGTGCAAATGAAAATGCAAATGAAGATTAGCAAACCAAGATCTCACTCCTAGGTGGTTAAACCTAATATCAGGAGCGTAGGCTCTTATACCAATTGAAATCACCTAGAGGGGGGTGAATAGGTGATAATGCTAATCAATGCACAATTAAAATTATGATGCAACAATCAACCCAAAACAGGTGAATAAAGCAATGAATATGTATAGAGCAAGTAATTGAAGTAAGTAATTAAAGCAAATAATTGAAGAAAGAATATAGTGCAAGAGATAAGAGCAAGTAAACCAAATGCAAACACCGAGAATTTTTCTGAGGTTCGAGCACCCAGCTCTATGTCCCCGCCTTCACCCAGAAGGATTTCTAATCACTATAACTTCACAAAGAATTACAATCACACCGGAGTACCCAACTCCACAATCTCAAGTACAAGTTCTCTCTTGGTGATCAAAAGACCACAAACTGTCTTTTGCAAAAACCTCTTTCCCTTACAAGAACCCTGTAGAATAATGGTTAGAATTGAAGCTCAAATATTGTAAGTGGAAAAAGAAAAGAAAATTCAGAGAGTTTAGAAAATAAAACTTCAGCGATGAGAGATTCTTCAGCACAAAAATCAAGGACCAAACTCTTTTGAAAGCCTTTAAAAATTTTGAATATTTTTGCCAATGCTTGTTGTGAAAACCTCTACCCTAATGACCCCTTTATATAGGATTGAGGAAGAGTAAACATAGAAAAGTTTTACATGAATATAAGAGGAAGAAATTGACCCTCTAATACAGCTAACCACGTTTTATTTAAACTTAAACACATTTTGAAAACATGTTAAAAATCAGCCTCTAGAAAATTAGCCTTTACTGTCAATCTGGCAGATTGGTCAACTTTGAGCACATTTTTCAGGCTGCAAACGTTTGAATTCAGAAAAAGATATATAGGAATAATTTATAGATCTTTAAGTCTTATTTTTAATGCAACTAAAATAAACTCAATATCATTTTTTATGAGAAAGTTATCAATAAAACACTGACAGGTATCAAAACAGAAACTGTAAGCTATTTTCAGAACAAGAACAGAGTTCAACTAAATATTTGACATCTTTAAAATTTGAATCTGAAAATGATTATTGAATAAGAAATTTAGATCTAAAAGTTATCTTTGAAATGCAAGTTAAATCATATTATTTGAATATAAGAGTAAAAAGTTATGATAAGCAAAGTAAAAAGGTGTCAAGCAAATTAGCAGAACTAAAACTGGTTCAAATCCAAAACCCGATATATGTACTTGAAATTCAAAACCGGTTAAATCAAAAACCAAACGTATTGAATTAATGTGTGTGTATTTGAGCTTCAACCTATCCACTATTCTTTAACAAAACTATAAAACTAAAAACAAAACTAATGAAGTCTCTTGAGCCAAACTGAAGTCTTGAGCCAAGCAATGCCATGCTATAGCCTTCTCTTCTATGAACACTTCCTCTTGCGCCATTTGCTCTTTTTGCACCATAAACCTTGCAAACCTTACAATAGCTAAGTAATGGCCATCATGAATGGTACTAATCTGAAACTCATTCTAAACAATTTATTAGTACCATATAACTTCTATATGTTTTGTTATCATCAAAACTTAAACAAATAGAGAGTGTAACCTTTTGGGCCAACAGCTTTCACATGTTGATAAAAGAGCTCGAGCGTCAAGATCGCATCTCGTACTCAGTTGGAGTCAAGCTCGTTGGATCGTGTTTAGATCGAGTCGACTTGGAGAAGGAGTTCTATAAATGGACCTCAGTTTGTTTTGTTTTAGTATGTTTAGATTTTGTGTAAAGGAAGATAGTATTGATATGCTCAAGTTCATATACACACAAGCTTAGAGTTTAATGGATTTTTTTTTCGGTCTAACCAATTTTTGATTTCATGTCAAAAACATAGATATATATATCTTTTATGTATATTGGATTCTATCCATATACAATATGCTTCAAATTTGTTTCAATATCATGTTTTTCTATTTACATGAGTTTTGGAGAAAACAATTTTTCATTTCAAAAATTCAAGTTTTAGAAAATACGGATTTTGTTTAAAGGATAAATTTCAATATCGCAAAAATGGTTCAAATAGTTTATAATATGTGTTGAATTTTTGTCACACATATTTGAATTTCAAATATCTAATAATAAATTATTTTTATGAAATTTATATGATTTTTATGGGATTTAATTGATATTAAAAAGACCAAGTTTTTAATCCTCAAAACAAGTGACCTGGCCTTCTGCCGTCGACCGGACGATCGACCGCGGCAGAAGTCAGTCGACCAGTCCAGTCAACCGATGTGCACAAATGTGCACAGGCCGTTTAGGTTGGAGGGCCGGTCGACCGACCATGTCGACTGCCAGAGAGCTCTACTATCTGGATCTGGCCCCGGTCGACCGGGCGATCGATCGACAAAGAGTTCTGCTCTCTGTTTCAGGCCTCGGTTGACCGGTCGATCGACCGATGGCACAATAGTC
This sequence comes from Agave tequilana, assembly GCA_038442645.1. Taxonomy (NCBI): domain Eukaryota; kingdom Viridiplantae; phylum Streptophyta; class Magnoliopsida; order Asparagales; family Asparagaceae; genus Agave; species Agave tequilana. The sequence continues at coordinate 70,126 of JAVJIF010001256.1, forward strand.
GAAAATCCGACCGGTGGCAGGTCTACCGGGCGGTTGACCGACAGTAGAAACTTTCTGCTATCTTGGCCCAATGACTAGTTTTTGGATTGGGTTATAAATACCCATCCCTTTGGGGTGTTTTGATCAAGAATTTCAAAAGCCAAAATTCTCATCTTCTTAAGTGTTTTAGCAACAAGTTTTAAAAGAGTTTTTGTGTTAAAAATGATTTATCTTTATTTATTTTCAAAGGTTGGAAAAATCAAAGAAAAATATAGTATTTGGGATATTGGTTTTGATCTTCATTTCTATCTTATTCTAGTTGTTTTTCTAAGTATTTCTTTATGATTTGTTTTTCAAACTCCTTGTATTCTCACTCTTGAGCTATCATATCTATCCTATCTATAAGACCTTATTTTTGGTGAGAAAATTAGTTTGTGGTCTTTGAGATCACCAAGAGTTGTAACCTTCTTTTATTTGTGGGTATCTCTCTTGTGTAGAGGTGATTGTGGAGGTTGAGTTTGGTTGTGTTAGTATTCCTCTAAATGTGGAGGTGATTGTTGTTGGTTTGGCTTTGTGCCTATCCCTCTAGTGAGAGGTGATTGTTGTTTGGCTTAGTGCCCTATCCCTCTATTGAGAGGTTGATCTTGTGTTGCTTAGTGCCTTGCCTCTAGTGTAGAGGTTGTTGTTGGTTAAGAGAGGAGTTGTGTACTCTAAGTTTGTATTACCCAAATCCTCAGTGGAGGTTCCCTGTGTGGGAAGTCCTCTATGGATGTTATAATAAAAATCCTTCTGTGTGAAGGCGGGAACGTAGAGCAGTGGCTCGAACCTCAAAACATATCTTATTGTTTGTGACTGATCCACTATCTCTAACTCTCTCTCTTTTATATCTTGCATTGATTCATATTGTTCATATCATATATGCTTGATATTTTTTGTTTCCTCCTTTTTGTTGAACCAAGAGAGCTTCATATAGCACCTCAACTCTTATTTAGAGAAATTTAGAGGAGATAGTCCAGAGCCCTTTATCAGGAATTCGGCTACACTCTTTGGTTATACTAAGTGTGTTACAACTTATTTTTAATTCCATATTATTTGTTATTAGATTAGCCATACACCTATTCACCCCCCCTTTAAGTGTACTTTCAATTGGTATCAGAGCTTACGCTCCTGATATTAGCTTTAACCACCTTTGAGTGAGATCTTGGTTAGCTAATCTATTTTGCATTTGCACATATATTTGTTTACACACACTCATGGATTACCTTGCCCCTCCCATGTTTGATATTTCTAACATTGATATGTGGAAGCTTAGAATAAATGCTTACTTAAAAACCCTAGGCTTGCATGTTTACCTTACCGCTACCAAGAAATCTTATCTTGAAAATAGCAAGCATATAGAGGCCAATGCACAAGCCCTAATGGCACTTAGAAACACACTAAGTAAAGAATATTTATGTATGGTTTTTTATTGTGATTCCACGTTTACAGTGTGGAACACTTTGACCTCTCGCGCGCTACAATTGACAAAATATGTGGAGGAGAAATCTAGTGGAGATGAGCCGGACCAACCTTGCTATATGGTCCAAGGGAATAACTCTCTTGAGGTAAACTCGGACACCCATCTAGATGATAGTGCTAGTTCTTCCGGTGATGACTATATGGATGTCAATGCTTTAAATGAAGAACTATCACTTGTGTGTGAAAACTTGCTAGAAAAATATCAAGTTTTGAAAAGAAACTTCTAAAATAAAAGAAGAAATAAGGATTTGTTTTTAAAACTTAACATAGCTTTGCAAGAAAGGGATGAGATTTCTAATAAAAGGGACTCATTGAAATCCCAACTTGATCTTGTCTTAAATGAAAACAAAATCTTAAAAATAAAAAATGATTGTGATAATGTTTTAAAGAAAAATGAGACTTTGACTTCAAAACTTGAAATTGTTTTAAAAGAAAACCAAACTTTAAAAAATAAAATTGCTTTAATTTCAAAGGAATTGGATTTAGTTTCTAAGAAAAATATTTCTTTGAAAAATGATTTAGATACTCATGTTTGCCATACTTCATCATCTAGGGTACCTATTGCATGCTCCACCTCTTCTTCTATTGAAAATGATATAACTATACTAAAGAAGAGTGTTGATTGTTTGGGCTCCACTTTGAGCCAATGTGCCATGAACCACACATGATTAGAATCTATATTTCAAAAGAAACATGCTCCTCCTATGCATGCACATAAACCACGGCATTCACATGTTTCTCACGTTCATACACATAGCACTATGTATGCTCATGTGTACACTTGTACACATCGTGGACGTAAGGGCCACCTTACAAAATTTTGTTATGATAGAGTACATAATGTAAATTTTACAAATAAGTTCGTTTGGGTTAGGAAAGGTGCTAACCCCCATGGACTAAATAGAGTATGGGTACCAAAATTCACTTCTATTTTATTTGATGTAGGTGTGGGCTCTCGCTTGACGTGAGAGCATTGGTGCTTTGATGGTGGATGCTCTTGTACTTGATGGACACTACTTTGAATGCATCACCTCAAGGAAGTTTGGTGGGAGGACCACCATGATTTAGAGATATAGAGATGTGCCCTAATGATTTTGGTAACTATCTCTAACTCCCATTTAGTATACATGCTTTCATATTGTTGATTTTTAGCATGTTTTAGTTTTTCATGATTATTCTTAAATGCCATGTTATTTAGACTTATGACATACATGTATAGTAATTGAGATACAACCATGTTCATATGGATCCATATTTTGTGTTCTCACTATAATTTAACTATTGTGTATATCATAACTCTAAGATATGTGCATTTACTTAATGATCATATTAGTTTTTGTTTATGTTTTATGCTTCATGTTTTGATTACATGTTTAAGATATAGTTTTCATTAAAACTTGTGTAGATACTTGTACAACAATGAGCCACATTTTATTTTTGTATATTTGTGCTTAATTGCTCACTTGTACCTATTAGATGTACTAGTATAGCCTAGTTTTGATGATTCATACATTTTGACTTGTATTCCCCATTTTGTACATGTGTTTCATGAAAATGTATTTAGATTCATGTATATATCAATTTTTTCAAAACTATAATATATATACATGTATACCCTTGAGTCACTTGCTTTTCTTGTAAATTATATTAAGGACTCATTTGTGTTTGGGATATGTATGTATACTTTTAGTTTTAACTAAACATGCATATACCTTGAAGCATATTTAGTTTTGATGAGTCTCATGTTTTTAATAAAGGAATTTTCATTAAGCTTGAATGCCCTATTTTCATGATTTTGTTGATTACATGACTTTGTACACTCATTTATTTGATATTTTCTCATGACTTTATTTTCATGAGCCTTATATGTGCTTTATAGACCTTGAGAGTCGATGATCGTGTGACTTACATGTTTTTCATAGAATACATTTATGTTTTATTCTTTGCTTGAAGAATTTCGTACTAGTTTTCAAATATTATTTTTAAACTAGTTATTATTCTTCAATTGGTAGAGTTTTCAAAAATGCTAAAATTAATTTCAAATCCTATTTTTGAAAACCCCACCAACCTAAGGGCTACTGGATGGGCGAACATGACTTGTATGCTCAAATTAAAAATCTTTTTAACATGTGTATGAAAGGGAGATAGTTTGAGTTATACACTTGATTCTCATTATATTTTCAATTGGTATCATAATTGATATTTTTTTGTATACTCATATTTTGTTTTCTATATATGTATGCTTCAAGCTTCAAATAGTATCAATTTCGATTGGTATTTACATTTGCATACATATATATATGATTTGATTGTGCTTACAATATCTTTACATCTTAAAAGCACAAATTATGTTATGCTAAGCATGATTTATTCCTTAATGTCAATTATTTTTCAATTGATATCTTATACAAGCTTATGCATCATTTTTATTTGTATTTCATAAAGGGGGAGAAAATTCATGTTTTATCTTTTAATTGGTTTTATTTTCAATTGGTATCTTACTCCCACTCTTTATGATGAAAAATATTTTGTTTTGGTATATGCTAACATTTTCAATATTGTATCATGTTTCATTTTAAATTGGTATCTATATTGAATGAGTTATGTTTACCTAAAATAATTTGATTTTTACTTTCAAATGGTATCAAGATTTTCAATATATATATTTCAATTGGTATCAAAACATATAATGTTTCATTTTCTATTTATATGAAAATTTACAAGACATTTTAAATTGGTATCAAAATATTTTCAATTGGTATCTTTTAGCATCTTAAAAATTTTTATTTACTTTCAATTCGTATCTTAAAAATGTTTTGTTTATTTTCAATTAGTATCATAAATTGGTATCATATTATTTTGATATGTATTACTTATATGCAAGAGAAGCTTAACATCTTCTCTATATATAGATTCATGTTGAGTGTATCTCATATTGATGAGCTTGACCTCTCTTCTCTATGTCATACACATGTGTAAAGGGAGCTTCACATCTCCTTTTATACATTGTATATTATGTGTTATGTGATTAAGGTTTAGTTATCTCTTTTTCATGTAATGCATGTATGCAGGGGGAGTTAACTTTACGTTTTTCCTCTTTATGAATGTATATCGTATATACATTCTTCTTGTTTGATTTGACAAAACGGGGGAGAAATTTTTTTTGAGAGTATTTATGTCCCTTTGTTGATGATTTGACAAAAAGGGGGAGAGAAATTTGGAGTTTTATATATGCATGTTTATGTCATTTATATGCATGTTTGTTTCATTTTCTTTTTTTATACAAAAAGAGGAAGAAGAATTTTGAGAATTTATATATGCATGTTTATTTTTCAATTAGTATCAGAGCATATATGTTTTGTTAATGCAAAAAGGGGAGAAGTATTCTTCATTTATGCATATATGTGTTATTTGATTTATGCATTCATTGAATATCTTTATTGTTTATTGCTATGCATGAGTTAAGAGGGAGCTTGTATGAAGCTTATCTTTAATCCATACATATATAGCTCCATGAGTTTTGTCATCATCAAAAAGGGGGAGATTGTTGGCCCAGAGGCCCATCACTCTAGTTTTGATGATGATTAACTCATGTAGTTATAGTTTACTAATAATATTGTGTTTAAATAGTTTCAGTGATTAATCAAGATATTAGTTGGTGTTTAGCTTCAACAAAGGAGTTTTGGAGCTTTCACATATTGATTCAAGAGCTCGAGCGTCAAGATTGCATCAAGTACTCGGTTGGAATCAAACTCATTGGATCGAGTCGACTTGGAGAAAAAGTTCTACAAAAGACCTCAGTTTGTTTAGTTTTAATATGTTTAGATCTTGTGTAAAGGTAGATAGTATTGATATGCTCAAGTTCACATACACACACAAGCTTAGAGTTTATTGGTTTTTGTTTTCGGTTTAACCGATTTTGGATTTCATATCAAAAATATAGATATATATCTTTTATGTATATTAGATTCTATCCATATACAATATGCTTCAAATTTGTTTCAATATCATGTTTTTGTATTTACATGAGTTTTGGAGAAAACGATTTTCTATTTCAAAAATTCAAGTTTTGGAAAATACGGATTTTGTTTAAAGGCTAAATTTCAATATCACAAAAATAGTTCAAATAGCTTATAATATGTGTTGAATTTTTGTTACACATATTTGTATTTCAAATATCTAATAAGAACTTATTTTTGTGAAATTTATGTGATTTTATGAGATTTAATTGATATTAAAAAGACCAAGTTTTAATCCTCAAAATAAGTGACCTGGCCTTTTGCTTATCGACCGGACGATTGACCGCGGCAGAAGTCAGTCGACCGGTCCAGTCGACCGATGTGCACAAACGTGCACAGGCCGTTTAGGTTGAAGGGCCGGACGATCGATCCGGTCGACTGCCAAAGAGCTTTGCTATCTGGATCTGGCCCAGGTCGACCGAGTGGTCGACCGACAGAGAGTTTTGTTCTCTGTTTCAGGCCTCGGTCGACTGGCCGGTCGGCGATGGCACAACGATCGGAAATCCGACCGTTGGCCGATCGACCAGATGGTCGACCGACAGCAGAAACTTTCTGCTGTCTTGGCCCAACGGCTAGTTTTCAGATTGGGTTATAAATACCCATCCCTTTGCGGTGTTTTGATCAAGAATTTCAAGAGCAAAAATTTCCATCTTTTTAAGTGTTTTAGGAACAACTTTTAAAAGATTTTTTGTATTAAAAAGGATTTATCTTTATTTGTTTTTAAGGGTTGGAAAAATAAAAGAAAATTAGGGTATTTAGGATATTAGTTTTGATCTTCATTTCTATCTTATTCTAGTTATTTTCCAAAGTTTTTTCTTTGTGATTTATTTTTCAAAGACCTTGTATTCTCACACTTGAGCTATCATATCTATCCTATATATGGATCTTGTTTTTGGTGAGAAAATTGGTTTGTGGTCTTTGAGATCACTAAAAGTTTGTAACCTTCTTTTATTTGTGGGTATCCCTCTTGTGTAGAGGTGATTGTGGAGGTTGAGTTTGGTTGCATTGGTATCCCTCTAAGTGTAGAGGTGATTGTGGTTGGTTTGGCTTTGTGCGTGATTGCACACATTTATTGCATTATTCTTTATTACATTTCACATTTATCATGTAATAAATCTGATAAATTTCTTGTCTTAAATGTCTATTTTGCAGAAGATAATCATCGGGAGAAAGAGAATAAAATCAAATAAAGATCAGTTAATTCAGATTTAACTAGATTTATTTGGTTAGAGGAGGATGATCCCAAATCCAGTTGGTTAAATTCAGTTTTTGGTGAATTAGGTGGTTAAAGTTAAAGATCAACCAAGGATAACGTTATATACAGAGTCCAAATCCAAAGGGATAAATGGATGAGAGAAGATCAATGGATGAGATGAAGCAATTCAGACTCAGATTCTAGCTAAATATATTTTAATATTTTAATCATAACTTTCGGTACCAGAACTCAAATCTGATGATTCAAGATGATCCAGAAAGAGGACTTAAAGGGCTACAACTCTTAAGTTAATCATTATTTCTAATTCTGTCATTTGATAAGTGATATTTAGCAATCAATGCGCCACTAAACTGCAGATCAGAACTGAATATCCACATCAAATCAAGTATGGAGATAAGGGGAGCTTAGAAATTGTCAGTTTTACTTATCTTCATACTCCTTTGCCCTCTGCATTTCTCCTATAAATGCCTGCACTCAAAGGCAAGAGAGACGACCAGGCAGAGATAGGATTTAGTCCAATTTTTTCATTCTTTGTAGTGTAGGTTTTTGTTTTCTTTTTATGTAATTTTAATTTCTTTGTAAGCTTAGGTTAGATTGAGATTTCATATAAGTAAGAGAGAGAGAGGCTTATGTTGAGAGTGACACCGATGTACCTCCTCCTTTCTTCCATCGTTTCTGCAAGTAATAAAAGGTAACTTTTTTTTATGTTCATCTTTACTTTTGTTTCCTTCTTCTTCTTTCTACTTTTTCTCTTTTGGTTATGATGAGCATTCAAGTGAATCAGTAGCATCAGTATAACAATGTTTGTGTGAGTGCCAACGATATTTCACGATGATGTTCTCCTCCTTAAGACTCCGTATCATTTCATTCTTGTTCGTCTTGATGATGTAATGCGAATGGGGACTGAGCTCGATCTTATGGCTTATGCGTTGAACGCATCTGAAGTAAGGTAGAACATGCAAGGGTTCCAGGTAAGTCATCAACCAAAGGAGGTAAGTATTTCTTTAATCTTTTCTTTCTTTTCTTTTATTTCTTTAGAATAGATTAACAACCCCAGTTCTTTTATCACTCCTTGTCCATTTCTTTGTACATATCCAATTCTGGTTTCTCCATCTTCCAAATCTCTCCTAACTTCATTGTAATTTATTTTTCTTTTCTTTTTAAGAAACTAAAGAAGAACTTTAACCATTAATGGTAGCATAAAAGAGAACTTGCTAGAAAAGCTTCCATCGCTAGTCCCTCCTTGTGGATCACAACCCGCATAGCCACTTGGTATTGCGATAGAATTGAGCACTTACACATTTCTATTTTTAAGTTCTGAAATTCTGTATTCTTATGCAGGTTCAACCTCAATCAAATTTTGGCGCCGTTGCCGGGGAGGGACGGTAAGTTATTCTCTTTTTAGATTTACATTTTGGTTAACTTTCTTCTTTGTTTTTGGTGTACAGGTTTGACAACAAGGAATTTTTACTACAGTGGACATATAAGTGGCCTTGGACTCTGCTCAAGAAAGCAGAGCCAAGAAGCCCTCAGATTTGCTATATTCCTGTGGCAATCTGAGTGAACTACTAACCTGTATTTTCTGCAGGTTAGCTGCAGTTCAAAGTTTCATATCTGCAGCTATTTATTTCCTTGTTTGTCTCACTGTATTTTCTTTCTAATCTCAACAGTAAAATGATGTTTGTTAAATGCTATAAATGGATTAGACTTTGCATTTAGGCACGTGTCTAATTCGTTTACGTATTCTATTACTGTTGAAGAGTGCTAGAGCAAAGGTACGTGTGCATAGCATCTGGTATAAGAATATTTTTGAATTGTTTACATTACTTAAGTGTTGCTTTTCTTGTACACTACACTAAATTGATCTAAGGGCTTGTCCTATAAACAAGATAAGGTGGGGAAGTCATTACCCTCCCTTAGCCCACAAACAATCTCCTCACTCACTAACCCAAGCCTAACTAAAAATGAGTAGACGTTGGCCCTAGGGACATCTCGGACTCAATTAGGAGATTATCCTAAGGGAGAAAGGTGTTGGAATTTGACTCCTGCCAAATCAGTGTCTAGGAAGGGGATTAAGGGCCGAAAGCCCGAAGGTTGGTGGTTACTTAATTAAGGAACGTCTTTGACAGATAACCTTCCACCAATCTTGCCCTGACTTGGCTGATTAGCTTGTGGTCAAAGTCTGCATTATACCTCCTATGGACAGTCTAACCAGTTAGGAGTCGTCTAGGTCAAAGGTCTACCCTAACTTAGCTTTGAATTTCTTTTTCGTTTTCTTATTTTTTTTGTTTTTTTCTCTTTGTTTGTGTTTTTTTTGTGTGATATGGCTTATAACAACAATTTTTTCAATTTTAATGGTAATCCATATTACACACCAGCCTCTTTTTTGGATATTACCAACCCGGCATTTCATAACTTTAACCAACCTAGTATGCCAGATTGGTCTTATCCGAATCAATATAACCCATGCCCCCAATCTTATAACCATAATTTCTAGAATAATTTCAACTCTTCACAGAGTCAGTGGGGATTCACCTCCCCCAAGTCCAATTTTTAATCAACTTGTCCTCCTTATCCACCTTGTCCACAATATTTCTAAGATTCATTCTCAGTTCCACCAGTCCAAAATAGAAAACCATCAATTTTGGAAATGAGTATGCGTGAGTCCAAACAAGAATCACAAAATCTGATGGATTCTCAATTTTACCACCAATTCTAAAATAACACTTCATCTTTTCAAGACCAATCGCAACAAAATGATGAACTTATCAACTATGAAAAGATGCTTGAAGCCATGACTCAGGCTCAAAACGCTCGTAATCATGACATAGATATGAGGGTCCAATCTCTACGTTCACACCGTTTGGCCAGTTTGATGTCGGTAACCATTCTGTTAGAGCCGAAGAGTCATGTTGTTTTGGAACACAAGGTTCCATTTCAGCACAATCATTTGAACTTGCCCAAACTCCAAATTTTGAAAGTGACATTGACAGTTTGGCAAGTTATCCCTTTCCTGAAATTGAACTTGAAAATGAATATGATCATGAACCTCAACTTAGTGATTCAATTCTACTTCCTGATTCAATTATGACTCCGGTGTCTTCACCTGATTTCAATCTTTTCCCTGAGTCAACATTGGATCCTGTGCCAATTCATAATGAAATTAAATCGCCCATCTTTGATGATCATCATATTGAACTTGACCAATTTTATAGTTTTGAAAGTCCCATTGATAAATTGGCAAATTCTCATTTTTATGAAATTGAACTCAATGAGAAATGTGACATAGATTCTCAAATCTGTGATCCAGTTCAAATTCCAGAATCAATATTGACTCCTGTTTTGTTACCCGACTTGAGTAATATTTTAGAGTCAGTTTTGATTCCCACACCTATTATTCTTGAACTTGAATCACCAATATTAAGTCACATTCCAATGTTGGAAAATGAATGTGGACTTGAGTTTCAACTTCTTGATTTGGACCCACTTCCTGAACCAATCTCGACTCCTGAATCTTTACTTGACTTAAGTCACTTTCTTGAGTCGGTATTAGTTCCCGTACTTCCTGAGTCTAAGTCAATCATTCTATCTTTTCACACTCCATTTTGGGACAAGGCGGTTAACAAAATTGACTTTGAAATTAATTATGGAATTTGGAAATTAGACGGGGTAAAATATTTATTAAAAATCAATCATGTATATATCATTTTAGTGGGTTATATAAGAGAGATTTCTGGTGGGTTCCTCCTAACTCTACGAAAAGTCGATTGGGCCGCATTTCGTGGACCAATCAGACCACAACTGGAACCACCACCTTAAGGTAGTATTTTCCTTCCCTGTCTTCTTTTTCATGCATTTATGCATTAATTCATACATTGAGGACAATGCATGAGATAGGTGTTGGGGAGGGTTCTAACATAACTTAGGTTTTTCTTTTTATTTAAATTTTTTTAACATTTTCTTTACTTTTAAAAACTTTTTGAAAATAGAAACAATATTTTGACATATTTTTTTGTAAGAAATTAAGTCAATTTTAAGGAATAGGAAAATCAAAATTAGTATTTCTTAAACTTAGTCAAAATATGATTATTTGTTTGATTTTTAGAGTTAGGAAGATAATTTGTCAAAGTAATTTAGTCTTGATCTTTACTTTAATGAAATATGCACATTTCATATACTTACACACTTAGGGTTCAAAAAACGAAGATTCTTATGCCTTATAATAAGAAAAAGAAAAATATATCTATGAAAGATGAACAAATCTAATTATTGATTAGCTAGGTGCTTTGACCTAAGTAACCCTTGGTATTTATGTGAAAGATGATTACATAAGTTTGAGAAAAAAATATAAAAAAAAATCCTCTGATTAAGCTGGGTATTTGTGCCTAATAAAGCATAAGTATTCACGCCTAAAAGTGCTTCATATAATAAAATCCTTAGTTTTGTGGTCTTGTTTGCTCGAATCTTAAGTCCTTGGGGTGTTTTCTCACCCAGTGTCCTAAGACCGTTTGGTTTGGGAGTCATCGATTAAAGGCTCGTTACACGGGTAGATTAGAAAGCCTAATAGAACTAAGGAATAATACCACCAATATATATATATATATATATATATGGGGTTACTGTACCTCAGCCTGCTGGCTGAGATAGTTTCTCAGCCGGCGGAACGTGGCTGAATATATGCCACACATCGGCCGCAGTGTGTTGGTGCCAAAAAAATCAAATAAATCCCGCCTAAATAATCGTGAAACAAATTGACCAAAATACCCTTTTTTAATTCTAAACTGGAATAAAGTCATGAACAAGCAAAATTTCAGTTGAATATATCTACAGTTATAAAATTCGTAATTTTAATACATCGAAAAATATAATTAAAAAAAAATTGGATCAATATAATGTAAAATAAGAAGAAGCATTGAAAATTTAAAAAACATGCCATGGTCGCAGACTTAATACAATATAACAACTGCGACACAGTCGCAGTCACTAGTCGCACTCATAGTATAACAAAACGTTTTTATGCGACCTAATACAATATAATTTCAATTTTATATGACAACTGCGACACAGTCGCAATCACTAGTCGCAGTCATTGTATAACAAAACTTCTTTATATAACGTTTGCGACCCTAGTCGCATTCTATCGTACAACAATGCGACCTCCTTCAGTACTGCGACCAAAGTCGCAATCTTCTTTCCCATGCCTTATGTAAAAGATTTTTAATATGCGACTAGGGTGGATTAGCCATGCGACCCTGAGATCAATTCGCGTATATCAAATCTTATAAAAATTACTATATTAATTACACTAAATTAAATGAAGTAATTAATATTCTTTCTACCGTGATACAACAACAGTTTAGAAAAAAGAGATGCACTAATGTTAATCTCGAGAAAGGAAAGATGTGCACCATACGTAATCTAAAGATATAGGCAAACAATTCTATAAAAAGTTAATTTGTACTTCATGTATTAAACCTCTGGAAAAAAAAGAATTCTTCGGATTCTCCTGCAATAAATCTTTAATTAAATATTTAATTTTTTTACCACTTCCTACCATACTCAACACTCACCTGTAACAATTATTATTACTATTCACGTTCTTCCACAATATTGACCTTTATATAATGCTTGTAACTAATATATTATCTCATACCTAAAAACTATAATTTTGTTCTTCCTTTTCAATTTGATTTCAAAAACTTTCAAAAAAACAATTCATTCTTGAATCATGTCTTCCCCATCTTCTTCCTCTGAACGCTTAGATTTCAACTTCAATCGTTCCCCCACCGGTCCTTTGTCTTTAAGATCTTCTAGTGAATCTGATACCAGTCTGGACTTCACTCCTTTTGACTATCTCACTACATCAAATAATGTATTAACTAATCCTCCTATTCATGATGATAATGAAGTTTTAATGTGGGTTAGTGAAGAAGACATTATTCCTCTGCCACTTGACGGAGACATGCTTGATGAAAGCATGTCCTCTGATGCTGTAGGCTCGCTTCCTAGCAACGGGTCAGACGAAGAGCTTGATAGAGACGATCCATTCTGGGAGTTCATCGGTGAAACAAAAAAACCTCAAAAACAGGAAGATGATGAGGAAATAAGTGATGAAGAGGAAGAGCAGAAGAATGAAGACGATGAATCTGCTTATGATGGTGATAATGACGAGGATTAGGATTTTCTGATCTTCTGATATTCAATTATATTTTGTCTTCTTTTAAAAGCTTTTAATTCTATTTTTTTGTAAGGTCTCTTTCTCACTATATTAACTTATAAGCTCTTTTAATTACATATCCAAACTGCGACTGCTGCTCTTAAACACTGCGACCATAGTCGCAGTCCTACTACTGATGCAATAATTAAAAATAATTCATACGTTATAGGCGACTGAGACAAAAGATACGGTGAACAGCGACTATAGAATCAGTCCTTATTCAGACAACAGTAAAAAATAAAGAACAAAAAGAATATAAAATAATACGTAAACTGTGATTATACTATCGCTCTCGTTAAATACTGCGACCATAGTCACGGTACTGCGATCATAGTCGCAGTCCATGGTCGCATAATATATGTAAAAACCAATTTAATTGTTAATAGGAGGATCGGACAAACATTCAGAAATTATACGAAGGACAGTATTCGATGACTAACGGTTGACAATTTATGGTTGCAGTTACTTAATCATTTATCAGTTCCCAATGCGATTATGGTCGCAATAATGTACTATTTTGGAGTTCAAAGTAATTTAAAATTATAGTATATTAACTTTTAAACTGTTTTGGATAATTGAACAGTCACCTAGGAAGTATACAATTTTTGGAAAAGGTAGAAAATATATTTGAGAGATATTCACGTGGTCCGAGATCTTAAACCTTTTGGAATTTTGGGATTAAAAATATATAAAGGGTCATGAGCAAAGGATTAAAAACATACTAAGTTATTTTTGCTCAAACTCATTACTCTCACTGTTCGGAAAATAGATTCAAAAAAATGTCTTCACCACCGTCTTCACCGGAAAGAAGCGAATCATCTAATGATGATTGGATGTTTAGTTCTGAACTGATGTCTCGCTACGGGTCAGAATCTGAGCTTGATACAGACGACCCGTTCTGAGAGTTCATTAATGAACCAAAACACAAACATGAAGAGGAAGAAAGCGAAGAGGAGAATGTCGCTGAAGAGGAGGAAGAGACAGAAAGCGATACAGAAGACGAAAGCATGACTCTTGACGACGAATCTGATTACGATGGTGATGACGAGGATTAGAAGTTTAAAAATTGTATTTTGTATTTTTTTAAATATATATAAATCTGTTTTCTAAAGTTAATTGTGTGAATTACATTTTTTACTACTATGTCTTGGTTGAAATGCTGTACAATTGTTACAAACCTTCATTTTAAATATTTTACGTTAAACGAATATACTGCGACCATGGACGCAGTTAATAATTATATTACTTCACCCGTATAAATTTTTAAAATGAAAGGTTGCGACTTTGGTCGCAGTTGCAGGACGCAGACTTAATAAATAAACTGCGACCTTGGTCGCAGTTGCTGGTCTTTAGTCTTAATCAACAACAACACTGCTACCTTGGTCGCAGTTGCTAACCGTAGTCTTAATAAAATACAATGCAACCTTGGTCACAGTTGCTGGTTTTTGGACTTAATAAAATACACTGCGAACTTGGTCGCATTCGCTGGTCTTTATTTTTAATCAACAACAACATGCGACCTTGGTCGCAGTTACTGGCCGCAGTCTTAAAAAAATAATATGCGACCTTGGTCGCAGCTGCTGGTCTTTAGTCTTAATCAACAACAACACTGCGACGAGATGACACGTCACCGCAGAAGTTGCTCAGTCGCAGTCTTTGGTCGCAGTGTCGACCCTGGTAGCAGTTGCTTCTGTTTGCAATGTAGTCTTATGCGACCTTGGTCGCAGTGTCGTCTCTGGTCCAAGTTGTTTTGTTTGCAATGCATGACTGCGACCAACGTCGTAGTTTATTAAAAAAATATATGATTTTTATTTATGTCCAGGCATTTATCTCCAGGCATGTGAAAATGATACAAACGCTCTCTTATACAATAAGATTGAGTGTTACAATACAGCAGTACAAAGAAGACTAAACATCAAAAGAGCCCTTGTTGACTAAGAGCAGTGGTGTTATTGAGGTCTGGTGGCAGCAGAATCCTCCGATTCCACCTGACCCTCCAAAGTGGCCGGATACGATCCTTCGTTGATGAACATATCTTCCACCAGAAGGTTATCCAGTGCTACCCGCCACTATATCCACCACATCCCCCGCCGCCATACCCACTCTGACCATCCCGTACCAGCAAGCTTGACTGGTGCATCAAGTCCGAGGAGATCTTGGTGAGGGTTAAGTCCTCGTCAGGGATCATGACTTCTTCCTTGTGAACGACGAGGACCATGACTTCTTCCCTTGTGGACGATGAGGTCTATGACTTCTTCCATTATGGACGAACATCGATCAAGTTCGTCCATAGGGTCATCTTCATCCATGGAGGCAGGCCCCTGTTAGAGACTCTGAAGAAGGCGGAAATTCTCAAAGCAATTGCTCTCGAAAGAAAACAGTCTAATTGTGGGAGAGGGTGAGCCCTATTTATAGGCAGCCCATAATAACCATAATTAATGGTTCATTAATCAGAACCGTCGGCCTTAATGATCGCACGACTATCGAAGTCCAATGGAAGGCTGACGCGTGGAGTGTCGTTTCAAGAAGCGTCGAAGACGCTGGTCTACAACTGCCAGCGCCAGTTTGGCATTAAAAGACATTAACGCCTAAACCCAATGAAGAGCCGACGTGTGGACAACCGCTTCGGGAAACAACGAATGGTGCGGGTTCGTCAACGTAGACTTGACGTTTAAAGATCTCATAAAATCTTTATGACAGGCCGCGTCTCTCGGAGTGACTCCAAGTCGCGTCCCCTCAGCAAACTTTTCATTTTTCATTTAGATTCAAAAAATGACTTAATCCAAAACAACAACATGGCTATCTTGGTCGCAGTTGCTGGCGACAGTCTTAATCCAAAACAACACTGTGACCTTGGTCGCTATGCATGTTAATATAAAGGAAACACTTACTTAACGTACTGCGACCTAAGTCACAGTCCATGTAATGCAACCCTAGATTGCAGTTGCTGGCCATCTTTATCAATAACAACACTGCGACCTTGGTCGCAATTAACCATGTACACTGCGACCAAAGTCTCTGACTAAGGTCGCAGTTTAAATGTACACTGCGACCAAAGACTCTGACTACATTATATACAAAAAATTAAACTATAAGTAGAAATTTATCGCAGGCTGAAAAAATTGATCTGAAAAGATTTTATATTTTCAGAAAAGATTTTATCGCAGACTGAAAAGGATAAACTAGATCTTTCAAAAAAGAGGTAAAGAAATAGGGCGAAAAGTAATTTATATAAAATAACCTAAATCCTATAAAGAGCGGCAAAGAAAAGGGGAAAAATAATAATAAACAATAAGGAAAGTTATCGAAAGGGGTATTTGGTAATTTAACTTCTTCCTAAAAGTGGGCCGCAAGTCAGTGAGGTAACAAATTGAGCCACGTCACCACAGGCTGAGAGAGTACTCTCAGCCCGCAGGCTGATATACATTTCTCTCTCTCTCTCTCTCTCTCTCTATATATATATATATATATATATATATATATATATATATATATATATAAATAAGGCATAAGAGTTAGAGTTAAAGAACCCTTAGTCAAAATTTTCACGGTCACAAGGTGTATATAAGTTAGGGTAAAGTAATAGATTAGATGAGAAGTACAATTTGACTTCTTACTTTGATTGATAATAAATTTTTGAATAGAGACTAAGTTTAAGAATGAAAATTTTAGTTTTCCTATAACTTATAGATTACTTAAAACTTACAATAATATTTCAAATATATTTCTTTCAAAATGTGTTTTCAAATTACTAACATTTTTTCTCTTTCTTTACGGATTTTGTGGGTGTAATCCACTGAAAACCCTCACGAGACAAAACTCGTCCTCCAGTGGTAACCTAGAGGTTTAACGGCTTGTTGCACATACTCAGCACAATCGCGTGACCTGCGAAAGTGGTCTAATAATCCTTAGTATAGTTTAGTTGCTTGGCTCAAGGACGAGCAAAAGATGGGTGTGGGGGATGATTGCATACATTTATTGCATTATTCTTTATTGCATTCCACATTTATCATGTAATAAATCTGCTAAATTCCTTGTCTTAAATGTCTATTTTGTAGAAGATAATCATGGGGAGAAAGAGAATAAAATCAAATAAATATCAGTTAAATTCAGATTTAATTAGATTTATTTGGTTAGAGGAGGATGATCCAAATCCAGTTAGTTAAATTCAGTTTTTGGTGAATTAGGTAGTTAAAGTTAAAGATTAACTGAGGATAACGTTAAATACAGAGTCCAAATTTAAAGGGATAAATTGATGAGAGAAGATCAATGGATGAGATGAAGCAATTCAGACTGAGATTCTAGCTAGATATATTTTAGTATTTGAATCATAACTTTCGGTACCAAAACTCAAATCTAATGATTCAAGATGATCGACTTAAAGGGCTACAACTCTTAAGTTGATCATTATTTCTAATTCTGTCATTTGATAAGTGATATTTAGCAATCAATACGCCACTAAACTGCAGATCAGAACTGAATATCCACATCAAATCAAGTTTGGAGATAAGGGGAGTTCAGAAATTGCCAGCTTTACTTATCTTCATATTCCTCTACCCTCTGCATTTCTCCTATAAATACCTGCACTCAAAGGCAAGAGAGATGACCAGGCAGAGATAGGTTTAGTCCAGTTTTTCTTTCTTTATAGTGTAGGTTTTTGTTTTCTTTTTATGTAATTTTAATTTCTTTGTAAGCTTAGGTTAGATTGAGATTCATGTAAGTAAGAGAGAGGTTTATATTGAGAGTGACACCGATGTACCTCCTCCTTTCTTCCGTCGTTTCTGCAAGTAATAAAAGATAACTTTTTTTTATGCTCGTCTTTTCTTTTGTTTCCTTCTTCTTTCTACTTTTTCTCTTTTGGTTATGATGAGCATTCAAGTGAATCTAGTAGCATCAGTATAACAATGTTTGTGTGAGTGCCAACGATATTTCATGATGATGTTCTCCTCCTCAAGACTCCGTATCATTTCATTCTTGTTCATCTTGATGATGTAATGCGAATGGGGACTGAGCTCGATCTTATAGCTTATGCGTTGAACGCCTCCGAAGTAAGGTAGAACATGCAAGGTTCCAGGTAAATCATCAACCAAAGGAGGTAAGTATTTCTTTAATCTTTTCTTTCTTTTCTTTTATTTCTTTAGAATAGATCAACAACACCCACTTCTTTATCACTCCTTGTCCATTGCTTTGTACATATCCAATTCTGGTTTCTCCATCTTCCCAATCTCTCACTTTCTGCCTAACTTCATTATAATTTATTTTTCTTTTCTTTTAAGAAACTAAAGAAGAACTTTAACCATTAATGGTAGTATAAAAGAGAACTTGCTAGAAAAGCTTCCATCGCTAGTCCCTCCTTGTGGATCACAACCCGCATAGCCACTTGCTATTGCGGTAGAATTGAGCACTTGCACATCTCTATTTTTAAGTTCTGAAATTCTGTATTCTTGTGTGCAGGTTCAACCTCAATCAGTGCCTATCCCTCTAGTGAGAGGTGATTGTTGTTTGGCTTAGTGTTCTATCCCTCTATTGAGAGGTTGATCTTGTGTGGCTTAGTGCCTTGCCTCTAGTGTAGAGGTTGTTACTGGTTGAGAGAGGAGTTATGTACTCTAAGTTTGTATAACCCAAATCCTCAGTGGAGGTTCCCTGTGTAGGAAGTCCTGTGTGGACGTTATAGTGGAAATCCTTCTGTGTGAAGGAAGTTTGACGCGGAAAAGGGGGGCTGGTGTAAAATTTCCTTGAATCAGATGAAAAATTACAGCCGGCTTAATCTTCCGGTTACAAGGGAGGGAGAATATTGAATCTTGAATTCCCCCTTTGTTTAGTGCTGGGTTCTTCGGTGGCGGTGGAGAGTGAATCTTGTTCTCCGTTGACCAGATGACCGTTCTGGACCGTCGAGGGATCTTCTCCTTGGCAGGTAGAGGGAGTAACTCAGCTCCGTCTACCAAAACTCTAGAAGAGGAGGTAGGCGAAGAGCGGCTAGTACTCAGTAAGCTCGCTGAAGGGTCTTCTCTCTCTTTGTCGATGATCTCTCCTTTTTTTTTCTCAGAATATCTCCTTTGCCCGATAATTGTCGTCGTCGTCTTCAATAGTGACGGGACTATTTATAGGGTTTTTAGGGGGTGATCGTGCCCCTTAAAAGTGCTCCACGATGAGGGTCAACTTCCCCGCTACATGGGCAGTGGATGGCGCCATAATCGGGGTGGTTACAACCAAGGTGGGGGCACCTTGTTGCTGAGACGCGGGCGTTAAGCCAACGCGCCTTGATGCTGAGACGCGGGCGTTGAGCCAACGCGCCTTGATGCTGAGACGCAGGCGTTGAGCCAACGCGCCTTGATGCTGAGACGCGGGCGTTGAGCCAACGCGCCTTGATGCTGAGACGCGGGCGTTGAGCCAACGCGCCTTGATGCTGATACGCGGGTTATCTCTCGCGTCTTGATTGTCACATTTAGCCTTGCGCCTGGATTTTGGATCTCTGCGTTTTGGTGGCTTGTCTTGGTGATTTTTAGACAGCCTACAGGACCCCCTCCAAAGTTTTCGATATTCCGCAGTTAACTGGGACGGATTTCGAAATACTTTGGACTCTAGCTGAGTTCGCCTTCGTGACTAGACTATTGATGCTCCGGGTTTAATCTTATCTGGAGTTGGTCTTCGTGAGTGTACTGTTGAACTCTTTGAAGCCATCAGAGTTGATCATATTGAGTGTCTAGATACACAGTCTAAACCTCCCCGATTGCTTTTAGTCTGTCACGAGTGCGCTTTTGACCAGGAGTGGTTGGCCTTCTGCTTGTGCCAGTGTACTGTTGAACTGATTTGCAGAAGTCGAACGCAGGTTCTTTTTGAAAAGCAGAGACTGCCTTAAAGACGCGACTGCCATGGGGTGCGTCTTTTTTTTGGTGATAGGAACGCGACTAATATTCCATGAGGTAGACGCGATGTTTAGCCTGCTTGGGAGGACGCGAATTTTGGAGAGACGCGTCTTTTGGATGCAGACGCGATTTTCTGGACACAACGCGACTTGCTGGGTGCATTTATGGTGATGCTGACGGGGCATGTCCATCGGAGAGGCGCGTTCTTTGGGCGCGAATCTGTGCCATGTCATGATTACGCCGTCAGCTGGCCTGGGGAACCGGAGAGGTTTTCTCCGTTAGGCGTGCGGATTTCCCGGTTCATTAAATGAACTGCTCCACGTGTCGAATGATGACTCGCGGCGGGGTCACGACGCATGATCTTCTCTGTTCAGAAATGATCTGGTTACACGCGTCATGTGGCGACTCGCTGCAGCGTCTATTGGGCCAGACGCCGCGTATCTTCGCGAATCTTTGTGCCTATAAAAGGCCACAGTTAGAGAGATTTGTCTTCTTCTCGAACGCGCTTACTCAGAGATTTAAGAGAGTTCTTCTTCTCCATTACTGCTCATCTTCTTCATTGACCTCTGATCACCAATGGCACCCAAGGCCAAGCCGACCGCGTCGTCCTCCAAGGCGACCATTGCCGAGGCCCAGAGGGGCAGCTCCTCCTCTGCACAGGACGTCGTTCTCCCAGGTCTCCAAGGTAAAGGCCTTTTAGGCGGAAGTTTCGCCATTAAAGAAAGTTCAAAGAACTTTTAAGAACCCTTAACACGCGAATTTTAAATCGTGTTTGATTCCCAGATGCAGTCTTTGGGTTGATAACCGAGGCGCGGGTTTGGACCCTCGCGCCCTTGAGTCCTGCGCTTCAGATTCTTCACTTAGAATATTTTCTATTTGTGAAGGGTTCAGACGCGGACTTAGTTTACAGAACGCGGATTTGATCCTTGCGTTCTGTTTCATCAGCTGTTGATTTTGATAAATCTGGCACCCGAGTCCAAGCACTTTGACATCTAGGGATGTGAAAGGAAGGGAGTTACCCTCCTTAACTTCTGGCGATTATGGTGGTGGAAGGGTTAAGGTGGATAACTCCCTTCTTTTCGTACCCCAGAAGTGACATCAAGGAGAATGTTGTGGAAACGCCGATCCTGCAGGTCTGGACGCGGATTTGATAATTCCTGCGTCCAGTGCCTCTTCTGCGTGGATACGCAGGTCTGGACGCGGATTTGATAATTCCTGCGTCCAGTGCCTCTTCTGCGTTCGGATTATGAACACTTAGCATTTTTTTCTTTTCTTTTGCTTTTGATAGAGTATCTAACTAAGTGTCTTTTTCATTTTGCAGCGCCACGCCCTGTCGCTTCACTCGCCAAGAAGTGCCATTTTGGTCATGTAGGTGGTGCTGACCGGGATTTGACTTTTGTATTACAAAGGACTGTTCCTGTGACTGCTGACAAGTCACCGGATCGCAGAGAGAGGCTCTCAAATGTTGACATGAGAACTCTTCGGGTGTTTATGACTGATGCAGTATTCGCAATAGATGCTGGCATCAAGCTGGAGAAGCCTGCCTTCTTCTTCGGAGATCGTATCCACGAGGGCGGCCATAGCGTGTATGACGGAACTTACAAATGGCTCCGTCAAATAAAGGGTGGAAGATTCTTTCTTCCGGACATGGAGAGGATGTTCCCGCTGTCCTACTTCCAGCATATGTCCGTCCCTCAGAAGATGGAATGGGACCTTGCTCGATATGTTCCCGAGATCACTCTCGGTGATTTGGGCTCCCACAAAGTATACCGTCATGATAGCCATGACAGGTCAGTTATCGGCCTTTTCCCTGGGTCGCGCAGGACTGAGGTTCCAGCTGGGGAGATACCACAACTTGGCACCACCTTCCTCAACGCCTTCATGGAGGCGGAGGGTGACTACCCGGTTGGGTTCCGTGCGCCGGGGTGGGTCCGTTCCACGGAGAACTATTGGTGGGGCAGGATGGTCGGCTTTGTCCTTACCGAGCTCGGGGGTCTGCTAAAGCGCGTGGGACTGTACTCGGCAGTCAGGGCCATGCAGTGGGGGATCCCTCAAAGCTCTCAGAACTTCTTCGGGATTCTAGAGCGTTATAATCCTTCGACGGGGACGTTCTTCACTCCGGTCGGGGAGATGGGCCTTGCTCTGCACGAGCTGCACGAGGTCTCGGGACTGTCGACAGGGGATATTCCCTATGAGGAATATGTCCCGACCGCTGTGGAGCTTCGCTATGTGAAGGAGGAGTTTCCCCTCATATATGAGACCTACTGGGAAGTGCTATGTCACTTCCACATTTGCGGCCAAATAACCAAATGGCGGTCGCAGGGAGTCAAGCAACTGTCTTGGGCCAGTTACTTGTTCAATAATGTCAACACCAAAGACCATCGGATAACCCGATTGGATCCCAGCTCTGATAGGGAGATTGAAGACAGGATCGACCAGGCTCCTGACAGTTTCTACACCACGGAGTCGAATGAGGACGGTTTTGACCCTGACTTGGTTTTTGAGAGCTTTCACCATCAAGCCCGGACCCCTATCTCCGATCGGGCGCTGTTGGCGGGCTTTCTGATGCTGTGGCTGAAGCGCTGTGTGGTGCCCACGCTGCCGCATGAAGTCATTGTTGCTGACGTGGTGTACCCGGCGGTGCTCCTGGCTCATGGTAACCCCATAGCCCTTCTCCCGGCCGTGGCGGCTAGTATTCAGAGCGGGCTGCGGGCACTCACTAAGAGTTTCTGCGAGCCACCAAAAACTGCAGACTCCGAGGGAAAGCCATATGTTGACTCAGAGGGGAGTCCGACGGTGAAGCGTCCCAACCCTCGTGTCGAGCTGCCTTACACGTACCTTATTGCTTGGTACGTGATGCATTGCCCTTCTTTGATGATGGCAACGCGTTGGAGGGAGAGTTCTGTCCCTTTTGTACAGCGGTTGGAGGGTTTAAAATGGCGTGATCCTTATATATATTACGTCCGGAAGTGCCTTTCAGACCCTGCAAACTACCAGCTCAATCGCTGCCTCCTCCAGATCCCTGATGCATCTTTCGGGGATCTACTTGTTGATTCTGTTGGCCCAGATGACTTCACGAGGTTATCCGCGGGAGCCTTCTGGTGGTTGCTAAATATCCGGCCCGGATATATGCTTTTCCGGCAAGGGACGTCAAGTACCATTGAGCCGTACATGCCGAGTCGCTTCGCTCGACAGTTCGGCTATGATCAGCTCTATGTCGGGAACCCCAATGCTAGACTCGCCTTCGAAGGGAACCTGTTCGAGGGTGCTCGGGCCTGGTACTATAGTGTGGCTGGAGGGACGGGAGTATCTTTCCGTCTATCTCTCGAGGGGCCCAAGTGCCGTACGAGTTTCAGTTTCTGTACTTGGTACTCCCAAGCCATCCAAACGCCAGACTTTTTTCCGCGTCTTCATGCATCGAGAGCATCAATGCAAGTCTCGAGGCAAGGACTGATTCTAATAAGCCGACGAAACTCGTAGAACAGTACCTGAA
Source organism: Agave tequilana (assembly GCA_038442645.1). Classification (NCBI taxonomy): domain Eukaryota; kingdom Viridiplantae; phylum Streptophyta; class Magnoliopsida; order Asparagales; family Asparagaceae; genus Agave; species Agave tequilana. The sequence goes on from JAVJIF010001256.1 coordinate 93,434, forward strand.
GGCCCAGAAGGAGGTCGGGCAAAGATCGAGGAGGGAGCCCCCAGCAGTGAGGGCGGAGCCGCGACCGGTAAGGGCAGAGCCACCAGCGACAAGGGCGGAGCCACCAGCCACAAGGGAGGAGCCGCGGGCAAGGAGGTCTAAGCAGTTGGCGAGCAAGCGTCGTCGACGCTCTGCTTCTATTGCTGAGCCTGCCCCAAAGAAGGCTCGGAGGGACTTAACGGCTGAAGTCTCTCAATCCGGAGACATCTCTGCTGGAGTTGAGGCTCCTCCTGAAGACGTCCTTGTTAGAGTTGAGGAACCGCCAGAAGATGAAGATTTCCCCACCCTAGTCCGTGCTCCTAGGTCACACCGCAGGACCGTGGAGGAGGGGGAGCTTGTTGACGAACTCACCGCTGGTGATGATGATGAGCGGCTTGAGGTCGACATAATGGGTGAAGAGGATGTTGAGATTTCGGGATTCTCAGCTCAGCCCGAGCTTCCTTCTGCTCATGAAGGGAGAGGTGAGGCACGGCAGCTGGGGTCTCCTAGCGTCTTCATTTCTAGTCCTAGGGCAGTTGACCCTAGTCCTACCACTGGGGTGATCGGAGACAAGGCTCCTATTGCGGAGCTTCCTCACGTTGCGCTGTCGTCTTCTTCGTTATCGGGGGAAAGCGCCTTTGAAGACGAGCTCGACTATGGCGATGAACCCGCTCTTCCTGATCAGAGCAAATTCTTCCACATCTCGGAGGAGGAAATATATGGGGGCGAGCCATCGACTGCACCATCGCTGGCGATTATCCCTGCTGAAGGTACTCTTTCCATCTTCCGTCCTAATTTCTCTTTACATATTTGAAGAGGATGTTCTAACATTCTTCTCTTATGTTGCAGGGTCGGCCGAAGATGCTGAGGCTACAACCTCATCACATATTGAGGAGATGGTGATAGAGTTGACCCGGCCCAAGGGGATTGAGGTCTCGGCTGCTGAGATACCCTCAAAGGGGGCAGCTGTTGAAACTGGGGAGCCTTCCACTCTGCCAGAAGAGGAAGCAACCACTGAGGCTGAGGAGGCTCTCACTCTGCCGGGCGAGGAGGTTACTGCTGAAGCCAGGGAGAATTCTACCCCGCAGGATTCGACACCTCTGGACCTCCAACTTGGTAAGGCAGCTCTGACGTTTTAAATGTTTCGCTTTTCCATCATTGTGGCTGACGCTGCGATAACTTGCAGAGAGGACTGAGGGGGCTCAGGTGGAGAGTCCGATGGTTGGTACCCTTCCAGAAGGCCATACAGCTCAAGTCTCGGTGGAGGTTTCTGAGGAGGTCGTGCTTACTACTCCCTCATTGGTCGTGGAGGCTCCTGCAGAGGTAGTACCTCCGGAAGCGTCAGCGGCCGGTCTAGCTCTTGCCGTCTCGACGGCCAGCACGACTCTTGTGCGAGAAGATCCGCCTTATATCCCCTATCCTGTGACAGAAAAGGGGTCGGGAAGCTTCCTAGGTGGTGAAGACATGGGGGAACTGGCACGTCAGATGGTGCAGCAATTCTTCGCTTCGATGGGATCATGTATTGATCTCATCTTACGTGGAAACAGCTCGTTCCAATTTGCCCAGACGCTCCTTAAAAATCTGGCCGTGAACGTCGAATTAACCGGAGGCCCTTCACTTGCTAAGGCGTGTCTGCGGGTGGTAGAGCAACTGGGAGACTACCTGCAGGAGCTGGAGTCTTTGGAAGATGCTGGCTCTTTTAGTGAGGCCCAGGCCACCCTGACTAGGCTCCTAGCTGCTCAAGAACGAGAGCGACAGGAAGCGGAGGCACAAATCGCTGCAGAGATCCGCAACCTCGAATATTCCCAGGCTGAATGTCAGAAACTAGCTGGTGATTCAAGGGAATCCGAGCTTGTCATGCAGAGCACAGAGCAAGTCATCATCAGGGCTCGGGACACCATTGCCAAGGCAGAAGTTGTGCTTGCGCTCAATGAGGAAAAGCTTGCTACCATCAAAAAGCAGCTAGAGGAGCAACAAGCTGCTAAGGCGCGAGCTGAAGAGAGTCTGTCTCTACATTCTTCCAGGGTGGAATCTCTGCGAACGCAGCTGGCCGCAAGAAATTTCTTATCCGAAGAGGAGCTGCGGGACCGGGCTATTATGGAAGCTGAAAGGACGCGCCAACACGAGATTCACCGCCTTAGGGAACAAATCCGTACCTTGGCGAACCAGGACATTTAGCCTTCTTTTCTTTTCCCCTTTTTGTAAAGAAGAGGACACTCTGTTTAGAGTGTTTGTATCCACTTTTACTGTTTATAATAAAAGTTTGAAAAATTTTGCTCCATCTTCTTTGCTCAGCTGTAGGCGAATCCAACTCCTTGGTAACTGGCTGTGAATATTAAACTTAGGTAAGACTAAGTTCTGTTAATGAAACGCGGCCTTGACTCTGAGTCTTCTTAATGAGACGCGGCATTGATCCATAAAGTGAGACGCGGCCGTCAGTCCACAGGAACTTAGATTTCACTAAGTCCTTTTGATGAGACGCAGCGTCAATCTCAGATTGATACGCGGTCTTCTTGATGAGACGCAGCGTCAATCCATAGAGTGAGACGCGGTCGTCAGTCTACAGGAACTTAGATTTCACTAAGTCCTTTTGATGAGACGCAGCGTCAATCACAGATTGATACGCGGTCTTCTTGATGAGACGCAACATTGATCCATAAAGTGAGACGCGGTCGTCAGTCCATGGAGTGAGACGCAGCGTCAATCACAGAGTGAAACGCGGCTCTGAATAACGCGAATCTGTCTTGCTAAGAAAGACGCGGATCGAGCAGACACGGGATACGCAGCCTCGTCTGCTGAAGAGACGCGACTTTCCCATCTGCGTTCAATGCAGCATGACTTAAAAGATTTTTAGGAGATCTTTGAACGTCAAGCCTTCACTGTCGATTGGGATAGCGGGTCATCCGTTGCTTCCCAAGGCAGTTATCCACGCGTCGGCCTCTCATTGGATTCAGGCGTTAATGCCCTTGCATGCAGAACCGACGCTGGCGGTTGAAAAACCGGCGCTCTCGTCGGTTTCCAAAGCAACGTTCCACGCGTCAGTCCTTTATTGGGCTTTGACAGTCGTGCGCAACGGTTCCGATTGATGCACCATTAATGACAGTTATTAGGGACTGCCTGTAAATAGGGTGCACCCTCTCTTTCTTCAACAATCCGAACTTGGACTGTTTTCATTTGTTTTGCTCCGAGAGAAGTCTCGCCTTCTTTAGAGTTTCTGACAGAGATCTGTCTCCATGGGTGATGGTGACTCTGTGGATGAAGATGACCCAAAGCTCTCAGGCTTCTGTCTGGTCTCTTCAGGAGGAAAAGCCTCTTGGATCATCTTGTGCACCTGCGTTTGGACGCGGAGAGGCCAACTCTGGACAGAGGTCTCTGCTGGTATGTCACCCCGATGATGTCCATAGCCTGTATTTGGCATAACCGTCTGAAAGAAGTCTTGGCGCATTCCTTTTCTGGAATTTGCGCCATTGATTTGAACTCCTCTGAACGCGGGCGCTTGACGCGCGCGTTGCTCATTGCGTTTTACAGCCATTGTCTTGACGCGTTTTATAGCCAATGCCTTGGATGAATTCAAAGTTTCCGACCTGAATCTTGCAACTCCTGTTCACCCAGCAGAGAGATGGCAATTTTCGGCGTTTGAAGTTTTTCGCGTCTAGTACATTAGATGCGGGTGCAAACTGAGGCCGCGTTTGAATCCTGGGCGTGGCACAGTTTTGACTCGCGTCTGTTTCTGCTGACGCGGTGGTTTGACTGTGCAGATCATTTCCGCGTCTGAAGTCCCTAATGACTGCCGCGTCTGTCACTTAGTTTTCTTTGTTAAAGTATACTAAGTTTTAGATTTCTAACTCTCTTGTTTATTCTTTGCAGGTAGGCTTGATCGTCCTTTTTCAGGTTCGCTGGGCCCCGGAAAGAATATATCGGCTGGCGAACTTGCTCAATGTTCGTTTGTAAGAGAGTAAATTATGGTCCTCGTCGTTTGTAAGAGAGTAAATTATATCTCTGACGAGGACCCAAATCTCGCCAAGGTCTCTTCAGATCTCCTGCACCACTCTTGCCTGATGGCAAGAGATGGTCAGGGTATGCATGACGGCGATGAGGTTCCGGCGGTTGTGGTGGCGGAGAGGATCCTCTTCCTCTCCCATCCCAGAAGTGACATCAAGGACAGTCCATGTCCTTTGGATGGCCTGCGGGGGAAAGATCAACTCTTGAACGAAGGGTTGCAGGCTCTTCTGTCGCCACCGGACCTCAAGAACACCATTGCTCATGGCTTAGTCAGCTAGGGCACTTTCGAAGTTGGCGTCGTGCATCAAAGTGCAATCGGTTCCAACAGTCGCCACAATTTGGCACTTCTCCAGACATCATGCACTTAGGATCAGATGCGGCTTCAAGGAGTGAGTACGGCCTCAGAGAGAGAGAGGGACTTCTTTATACTCCTTAATTGTAACACTCAATCTTATTGTATAAGAGAGCGTTTTGTATCACTTTCATGTGTTTGGATATGAATAAAAGTGACACTTTTCTTTTTGCCTCTTCATTGTCTTGAAAGAAATTTTTTTTATCTTCAGTTAGACACGTAGAAGCAATGAATCTTCTGACTTTATTAAAATTATGATGGTAATCTTAATAAGTCAAAAGTTGTAAGGAAAGTTCCTATTTCAGGAACTTTCATAATACTGTCAGAGGTGTAATATTAACTTGACAGGGATGGGATGATTTTTGGTGGACCTGCCACTTTGTAAAAGAAAGTGACAGGGGGAATGCGTACTCCCAGAGAAGGTGAACTTTTGTCAAGTGTCTGGGATTGACTTGATTCAAGGTCAGCTGGGGAATTTGATAAAACATTGTCAGCGGTGTAATGTTAACCTAACAATGTCTTTAGGTGGACCTGTTATTCTGTTGAAGAGAATAACAAATGAAACTAGACCCGCGAGGAATCTAGTAAAGCTTTTACCGTTAGAGGTGTGATATTAACTTAACGGGTTGGAGATAGTCTTGTCAGAAGTGTGGTGTTAACTCGACAAGGATGTGAGTCAGAGGTGTGATATTAACTTAACTCAGAATGTCACTGTCATAGGTGTAATGTTTAACTTAACAGTGAGGTAATGCTAGAGGTGTGATGTTGAACTTAGCATTGGTCATCTCGACTTAGACGAGGAAGTCGAGGAACGGTCATGGCCATAGGTGTATTGTTGAACTTAGCGATGACTCGGATGCTAGAGGTGTAGTGTTAACTTGGCATCATTCATCTCGGCTTGAACAAGGAAGTCGAGGAAAGGTCATGGCCAGAGGTGTATTGTTGAACTTAGCGATGACTCAGATGCTAGAGGTGTATTGTTAACCTGGCATCGTCCATTTCAGCTTCGATACGGAAGTCTGAAGAAAGGTGACTATCAGAGGTGTGATATTAACTTGACAGGCACTCGATGTACTGCTTAGAGGTGTAATGTTAACTTAAACAGTAGTTTGTCAGAGGTGTAATGTTAACTTGACAAGAATTGGCTCGTGATAAGAGCAATTTGAGGACCTGTCATTCTATTGATGAGAATTGACAAGTGGAATTTGAAATGCCAGAGGTATAGTGTTAACTTGGCAAATTTGAGAGTTTGTTACTCTATGCAGAGTTAACAAGCAAAGTTTATACTCGACAAAGAGTATTCATTACCAGAGGTATAGTGTTAACGTAGTAATGATTGCATTTTGTGGTCCTACCATTCTATGGACGAGAATTGGTAAGGGATTTTGGAGGAAAGAGTGGACTCAAGTCCACTTAGGATTTTTAGCAAACCCTCAGCTATCAACGGATTTGACATGCCTTTACCAACTACCGTTTGAGTTGGGCTAGCCATGCTATTCCCTCAGCATGATGAGTTGTCGAAGACTTATGTTGGGCTTAAAGGCCAACATTTTCCTCTATCCTTAGCCGTCGAGGGCGTCGGATCAAATGGAACGTGTCCCTTAGGATTTTTAGCAAATCCTCAGCTGTCAACGGGTTTGACATGCCTTTACCAACCACCGTTTGAGCTGGGCTAGTCATGCTATTCCCCTCAGCATGATGAGTTGTCGAGGATTTATGTCGGGCTTAAAGGCCAACATTTTCCTCTATCCTTAGCCGTCGAGGGCGTCGGATGTTTGATCAGAGGTGTACTTTTAACTTGATCGGAGGAAGAGTACTATTAAGGATAGTACTTCTTCAAGAATTTGCCATTGATCGGCATCATGAGTGTATCGCCATTTGAAGTTATGAGGCGATATGACCCATTTGAGTAGACTGACTCTACCACAAATGGTCCTTCCCATTTGGGTTGAAATTTTCCTTTTGTCTTGTGCGTCATGACCATAGGTCTTCGGACGGCTAAGACAAGGTCGCCTTTCTTGAAAGTTCGTATTTTAACTTTCTTGTTGAAGGCTCTGGTGATACGAGCTTGGTAAAGCTCGATTTGTTGTTGGGCCTGCAAACGCTTGTCGTCTAAGGCTTCCAACTCCTGGAGTCGCGCTGATGCTTCTCCTCAGTTGTCATTTCCGCTGTCAAGGCGACGCGTAGAGAGGGAATTTGAATTTCCAGTGGAAGGACGGCTTCGCATCCGTATACCAAGGAAAATGGCGTGGCTTTAGTTGGGGTTCGCACCGTTGTGCGGTAGGCCCATAAGCATTCACCCAACTTGTCGTCCCAATCTCGTTGACTTTTCGAGACGAACTTTTTAAGAAGCTTTCCAATAGTCTTATTGAAGGCTTCTGCAAGACCGTTAGCAGCAGGATAGTATGCCGTTGAGGACACACTCTGGATTCTGAACTTCGCGCAGAATCTCTGGAAAGCCTGGCTGATGAACTGGGGTCCATTGTCATGGATGATACGCCGAGGTACACCGAAGCGGTAAATAACGTGATGTTTCACGAACTTGATCACGTTAGAAGATTTTACCTCTTTCAAAGGGATAGCTTCGGCCCACTTTGAGAAGTAATCGGTTATCGCTAGAATGAACCGATGTCCTTTCGATGATGGTGGGCTGATAGGGCCAACCACGTCCATCCCCCACATTTCAAACGGCCAAGTAGAGGTCGTAGAGTGGAGGTACCCTGGTGCTTGATGGATGAAATCGTCGTGTATTTGGCAGGCGTGACATCTCTTAGCATAAGCGACAGCATCGGCGATCATCTTGGGCCAATAGTAACCCAACCTTTGGAGTCGATGTGCCAATTTTGGGCCAGGTTGATGAGCTCCACAAGTACCATCGTGGGCTTCTTTCAATACTCCTTGGGCTTCTTTTGATGAGAGGCATCGGAGCAGGATCCCGTCATGCGATCGACGATACAATGTTCGCGAAATCGCATTATAGTAGAATTTGGGGGCTTTCCTTCGAATGGCAGCCGCTTCCTTGGTGTCCTCAGGCAGGATGCCGTACAAGACATAGTCGATGTAGGGGAATCGCCAGTCTTTAAGCTCTAGACCGGTTGACACTTCAAGTGTTTCCTTGTCGTGATGATCTCCCGTTGACCCTGGGCAGTCTCCGAGTGAAATTTTGGACAGTACAGGTCGTGGCTATAGACGAATACTTTCTCCATTACTCCAGCTGGAAGGGCTAAGGAGGCAGCAAGGGATGCAAGTGCATCTGCATGCGCATTTTGCCTGCGCGGTACATGGTCGATGTAGAAGTTTGAAAACCTCTCGGCCATGTGGATTGTCGCATTGTAATAGGGTACCAGATCTTCATGTCTGACCTCATACTCTCTGCGAACTTGGCTGACGATGAGTTTAGAATCACCGTACGCCTCGAGATTTTTAACGCCAATCTCATCGGCGAATTGCATCCCAATCAAAAGAGCGTTGTATTCCGCCACATTGTTGGAGCAGGGCTCGGTCAGTGAGACAGCTCGGGGAATCACATAATTTTGTGGGGAGACGAGTACCACTCCTACCCCCGCTACTACGTGTCCTTTGGGCTTGTCCTTGATGCACCGTCGAAGAAAAGTTGCCATACTTGACTTTCGAACAACGTCTGAGTCAGGCAGACTTCGGCGGCCTCGTCTGGGAGATCCTCATAGAGCTTGGCTGCCCTCGGATCTGGGTGTTCAGCTAAGAAGTCCGCCACCGCTTGTCCCTTAATAGCCTTTTGTGGCAGAAAATGCATCTCATATTGTGATAGCAATATGGCCCATTTTGCCAGCCGGCCATTTAGTGAAGAAGGCTTTGTCATAAGTAACCTCAAAGGATTGACTTTTGATATGACATTTATAGTCTGGCCTACCAGATAGTGTCGCATTTTCTGAATGGCGAACACTAGTGCCAAACATTCCTTCTCGATCGGGTTGTACCGATGTTCGGCTCCAATCATTATTCTACTCAGATAGTAGATTGCTGTTCTCGTCCTTGTTCATCATTCTGAGCTAGTAGAGCTCCCAGGGAATGATCCATTGCTCGGACGTACACCAGGAAAGGCTTTCCGGACGCCGGAGCTGCAAGAACTGGTGGTTGGGTGAGGTAGTGTTTGATCTCCTCAAATGCTTTTGACAAGCGTCGTCCCAAATGAATGAAACACCCTTTTTCATCAGCTTGGCGAAGGGTTGGCATCTCCCGGAAAGATTTGATATGAACCTGCGGATGTACGCCAATCGTCCTTGTAATCCCCTGAGCTCCTTGAGGCTTCTAGGGGTTGCATCTCTTGGATAGCGCGGACTTTCTCCGGATCCAAATGGATTCCTGTGGAAGTCACAACAAATCCTAGGAATTTGCCACTGGCTACCCCCAGGAAGGACTTGGTGGGGTTCATCTTCAATTGATGAGCCCGCATGATGTCGAAGACAACCTTCAGGTCTGCTATGTGATCGCCTTTAGTGCGGCTTTTCACTGCAATGTCATCGACATAACATTCCACCGTTTTGCGTATCTGCTGATGGAAAATGGTGTTCATGGCCCTTTGGTATGTTGCCCCTGCATTCTTCAGTCCGAAGGGCATGACGGTGTAGCAATACACCCCTAGAGTGTCCTGAAGGAGGTGTGCTTTTCGTCATCGGGATACATCTTGATTTGATTGTATCCTGAGAACCCGTCCATAAAGGACATTCGCTCGAATCCACAAGTATTGTCAATCATGACATCCGTGATTGGCAATGGGAATTCGTCTTTGGAGCAGGCCTCGTTTAGATCACGGAAGTCGATGCAGATCCGGATCTTCCCATTCTTCTTGGTGACAGGGACGATGTTGGCTACCCAGTCGGGATGTTGTTCTTCCCGGATGAAGCCAGAATCGATGAGCTTTCTAACTTCTGATTGAATTGCTTCCATTATTTCGGGACGGAACCGTCGCTGCTGTTGTTTGACAGGTTTTACATCCGAATTGATGTTGAGGTGGTGCATGGCCACTTGTGGATCAAGCCCTGGCATGTCCTCATAGTTCCAGGCGAAGACATCTATATACTCTTGTACAAGAGATATTAGATCCTTCTTCTCTGGAGGCGACAGGCCGTCACTTATGAAGATGGGCTTGGGGTTGGCCTCATCTCCTAGGTTGATCTGAACAACCTTGTCATCTGTGGGTGGCTCACGCTGTTCAAAGCGGATATCCCAAAGAGCATTCAAATGTTTGATCCAAGGATCTGTATCAGGTTGGATCATTTCTTCATCTTCATCTTCCAGATGGCCTGTTGAAACCATGTTTACTGAAAGCCCTTTGAAGATGTTGCCGACACTGACATCTGACTCCCACGATGACGTGTCTGAAGAGCAATCGTGACTTGACGACTCTCGAGAATCAGAGGCTGATGGGACTGGAGTTGATACATAGCCCAACCCCCTGCGCGTCCGATGATAATAATCGGGGGCCTTCCCTTTGGCACAAAGGATCGAAGTAGCGTCCTCCTTCCTTTGCCGAAGTTCAACCCGGGCTTGTTGGTTAGATCGTACCCCATTTGCTTCATTATTCTGAGCGCTTTTGATTCATAATGGTCGAGCTGAGGGGATTCCTCCTCGCTTTCCGATTCTTCGCGGGGCATCGGTTCAGACGAGATTCGCCCGAAAAGTATTGGTCTTTGGCCTTTTCGTCTTGCCGGAACCAAGAATATAGATTCCTGCACATCGCCATTATCCTGGTATGTCCCGAAAGATGATTTTACTGGTACATGCAATGATGTCAAAGCATCCATTGGCGACCAGATGTCATCGTCTACGTCGGTAGTAGTATCCGACGGTATTGAATCGGATGCACACGCAGAAAAATATTCAAAGTCTAGACTTTCATTAATATACCAACCGCCTGCATCGTCGGTGGTATTATCAACATCGAGCTCATTAGTGCTCTTTACAAGTGGTTCTAACTCCCACAGGCACTTTTCTTGCTCGGGCTCAGTGTCAGCCTCATTACCAGAGTCTGGCGCCTCCAGTTGCGGGGTTTCATCCACCGGATCCTGATATAAAAGGGAATCTGTGAAATAATTCTCGACCCCCTTGAACGGATATCTTTCGGCAACCAACGTTTGCACCTTCCCACTCGCGTCAATGTATTTCATGACTTGGTGAAGAGTGGAGGGAACGATGGAGTTGCGGTGGATCCATGGTCGTCCCAGCAGCAGATTGTAGGAAGTGTCGGCATCGATGACGTAGCACGTCACCTCCGACTTGAGGCTCCCAATCTGGCACTTGAGCTTGATCTTCCCCATCGGACGGGTGCCGTTGGCATTGAACCCGTAGATGGTCGTCTGTGTAGGGCTCAGACGGTGGGTAGGGATGCCAAGGTGTTGCATGACTCGGCGGGGCATGATGCTCAATGCGGACCCTGGATCTACCTGAATGCGGTTTACCTCAGATGATCCGATGTAACCTGTGAAGTACAGGGGTCGATCATGCTTCCCTTTAACCTGCATATCATCTGCCGTGAAGGTAATGCAGGGGGCATTCTGGGAAGCGTGGAGGCAATCCTCTACATCTTCCTCCTTCGGCACCTGGATCATGAAGACCTTAGCATTTTCCAGAGCTTCTTGCAGAGCTTCCCTGGTCGACTTTGATAGTCTAAGAAGTTCGTACAAGGTAATGCGTGCCGGAATGTTGGCCAGCTGAGCCAGGACATCAAAGCGGTAAGGTGCCGAAGACCCTTCCGCGATGCCTCTTTGAAGGGCTCGAGAGAATCGAGTCTCCTTCTGCTTCTCCACAGGTGGCTTCGTGGAGGGCTTAGTTGGCTCTGCAGCCGGTTGCGGAGGGTTTACCGCCACTTCGCCGTACCGCTTCAAGTAGGGTTGACCCGAACGAGTTCCCGTCATCGGTTGATTGGGTTCTGCGGCCAAGACTATTGTTTCCTCTTCTGAGTCGGTCAGTGAGGGAACATCATCCTCTGCTTCTCGGGAGGAGGCACATACCACATGGCAAGACGAAGCTTTTGCCTTGCCTTTGGACTTCCTGTTGGTTACAGTAGTCCATTGTTGTTCATCGATGAGGTCAGGGTGGACCCACATGGTTTCCCCCTGAGGTGTAGGGACGGCTACCAAGCCCTTCTCCTGCTGCTGGTGAGGGTCTGTGTTGACCACTCTTAATTCTCCCCTTGGAATAAGAGTTACCCCCGCAGGCGTTGGGGGTTGTCTCCCGAACTGGAGAACCGACGTTACATTAGCCGTGACCTTCTTCTGCTCTGGTCGGAGCTTGAGCACCTCCGCGTCAATCAAAGCCTGAAGGATGTCTTTGAAGACGTAGCAGCTTTTGGTAGGATGTCCCAACATCCTGTGGTACATGCAGTAGTTGGGATTGTCGGTCTTGCCGACTTCCTCTGGGCGCCTAATTTCAGGGAGCTTCAGTCGATTGCTCTTGTTGAGTAGCTTGAAGAGCGAATCGACGTGTTCCTCCTTGAAGGAATACTGCTTGTTGGGGCGTGGCTGGCTTGAAGAGCCACTTGCCCTGCCTGTTTGAGGTTTGGTGGGAGATTTGGTCTCCGTCGCCAATTATCCTTCCGCTTCGTCTGGAGGGAGGTGTCTGGTGCCGGTGCACGCCTTGTCGACCTTTCCGGCCGCAGCTTGCCTTCCTCTGCCTTGACACGGGCAACAATCTCCTCAGCCTGTTCACCTTGTTGGACTAACTGCTTCCAGGTGCGGCTTTCAGCAACTCCTATTTGAGCAAGGAGTGAGGTTTGGAGATTATGGCGGCATGTTTCCACCAGGGTGGCCTGGGTCATACCGCTTGGGCACCGGAGTGCCGTGTTCCGAAATCTTTCCACGAAAGATTTGACGGACTCCCCTCTCCGATGTTTGGTAGCTAAAAGGGTGGGCATTGTGACTTCGGAGTCATCTTCGAAGAAGCGTGTTAAGAACAGCTTCTCCAGATCCCCCCAGTTCTTGATAGAACCCTCCGGGAGCTTCATAAACCACTCAAAAGCCAACCCTTTCAGGGTGCCGATGAACAGTCGCGCCAGGATGGCGTCATTATTTACTATATTCCTGGTCTGGGATTTGAAGTAGTAGATGTGCTGGTTGGGTGACCCCTTCCCGTCGAATGCTTGGAGGGTTGGAGCCTTGAACTTAGGAGGGTATGGAACTAAGTCCCACTCAGCCGGATAGGGCCGGACCACTCCAGCTTCTTGGAGGTCCTTGCGATTGGCGAGGGCCTCGAGGCGTCGTTCCAATTGACTCATCCTCTTAGCATGAGTCTTCTCCTGGTCTTGGTCGCTTCTTGCCTGCGACGAGGGCTTGGACACATCCGAGGTAGATCGTCGTGTCTCGTCGGAAGGTTCGGAGGGTGGGCTTCCTCCCTTTCTCCCTTTCCCCTTCAGCCGTCTAGGAGGAGATCTCGCTCTTTCTTCAAGCAATTTCTCAAGCATATGCTTGAGGGAGTCAATGGATCTCTGTTGAGAGGCGATTATATCCATCTGGCGCTTCTGCGTCTGCTCTAAACGCCTGGCCGTCTCCTCAGGAGTGTCTGCCATGTAGGCGGAAGCCTCCTTCTCGACGGAAGAGTTTGAAGCCTGCGACTCCACTACAGCGGAGTGAGAATCACCCATTCTAATGCCGCGGGCTAAAGCATTATAGTCAATTGGGGGAATGGCCCCGTCCGGGTGCGAGTGTGTTGATACACCCCTTCCGGCTCAGAGTCAGATTCCTCTGAGTTGACCATTGGTTGTTTTCCCTTGCTTCTGCTAGTCATGTTTGCAGTAAGCTACGGGTATTCAACATCTGAAAAGGTTCTCCTTCTGTGGGAGCGTCTTCTTTTGGCTGACGGGGGAATCAGGGTCAGCTGTCTGATTAAGGACTGCTGGTGCATGCCTGATCCATAATGGCATCCAGAGAGCATATGGATGAGCTGTTGACAGCAGCATGACGAAGTGGCTTGATTGGCACTTCTTTTCCTTGTCAAATAATCCCTCAAATTCGTGGGAGGGGGATTAAAGAGACTGGTCTCGCAACGTCGAAGACGGGAGACAGTCATGTGCTGTTCAGCCTGGACGCAGACTTCAGGGACGCGGCTCTCATGACGCGGCTGTATGACGCGCACGCGAGTCTCGCGTTGCTGCCTGATGCGTTTGGGCAGAGTTGCTTGAGAGAGAGTGGGCTGCTGGGCCCCACGCCTATGAGTGCGTATTTCCTGCGTTTGGAAAGACGCGGAGGTTTCACCCTGGCGTTTGATAAGTTGGTCCTCAGAGGACTCAACTTGAGGAGTCTCGCGTTTGGGTCGCCAAACGCGGATCTCACGCACTGGACGAGGTGCGGGCAAGGCATCAGATTGTACGCCGCGTCCACCCCCGGTCAGACAACCAACGGTTCTGACTTGGAGTTGACGCGCGCGTCTCCTCTGTCGACGCTCAGCATTCCGGTTGCGTCGTGGAGGAGGGGAGAAAACCAACAACCTCCTGGTTTACAGAACCAGGAGTGTTCACCACGCGGGCCTCCTGAGAGACGTTGACGCGGGTATTCTGCGCGACGCAGTTGATCGCAGCAGCAGCGGTGCCTGGGACACGCGAGCCTTCTGGGAGGCGTTGGCGCGTGTGTTCTGTGCGACGCGGTTGATCGCAACAGCAGTGCCTGAGGTCACGCGGGCCTTCTGGGGGGCGTTGGCGCGTGAACTTGTCTTGGCACAGTGGGCATCGGCACCCGGCAGAGCCTCAGATTGGGCTTCGGGTAGCTTTTCAGTTGAGACCCTGCGGCAGACGCGGGTCTTTGGGCTCTTTGAGCCAGAAGAGAGGTACTCTTCATACTTCGCCTGGTCGAACTCGACAACGAGCGTTTCGACCATCTTCCCCTACGGAGAACATCATCCTGCGCCACAGCTTGTTCGTCGGTAACAAACAGAGTCCCCAGCGGAGTCGCCATCTCTTGTTTGACGCGGAAAAGGGGGGCTGGTGTAAAATTTCTTGAATCAGATGAAAAATTACAGCCGGCTTAATCTTCCGGTTACAAGGGAGGGAGAATATTGAATCTTGAATTCCCCCTTTGTTTAGTGCTGGGTTCTTCGGTGGCGGTGGAGAGTGAATCTTGTTCTCCGTTGACCAGATGACCGTTCTGGACCGTCGAGGGATCTTCTCCTTGGCAGGTAGAGGGAGTAACTCAGCTCCGTCTACCAAAACTCTAGAAGAGGAGGTAGGCGAAGAGCGGCTAGTACTCAGTAAGCTCGCTGAAGGGTCTTCTCTCTCTCTGTCGATGATCTCTCCTTTTTTTTCTCGGAATCTCTCCTTTGCCCGATAATTGTCGTCGTCGTCTTCAATAGTGACGGGACTATTTATAGGGTTTTAGGGGGTGATCGTGCCCCTAAAAGTGCTCCACGATGAGGGCCAACTTCCCTGCTACATGGGCAGTGGATGGCGCCATAATCGGGGGTGGTTACAACCAAGGTGGGGGCACCTTGTTGCTGAGACGCGGGCGTTAAGCCAACGCGCCTTGATGCTGAGACGCGGGCGTTGAGCCAACGCGCCTTGATGCTGAGACGCGGGCGTTGAGCCAACGCGCCTTGATGCTGAGACGCGGGCGTTGAGCTAACGCGCCTTGATGCTGATACGCGGGTTATCTCTCGCGTCTTGATTGTCACATTTAGCCTTGCGCCTGGATTTTGGATCTCTGCGTTTTGGTGGCTTGTCTTGGTGATTTTTAGACAGCCTACAAAGGAGAGGTCGTAGAGCAGTGGCTCGAATCTCGAAATATATCTTGTTGTTTGTGACTGATCCACTATCTCTCTCTCTCTCTCTCTCTTTTATATCTTTGATTGATGTAGAACCTGCACACGAAATAAAGAATTTCAGATTTAGAAATAAAGATGTGCAAGTGCTCAATTCTTACCGCTATAGCAAGTGGCTATGCGGGTCGTGATCCACAAGGAGGGTTTGCGATGGAAGCGTTCAAAGTTTTTCTTATTAAATCTTTTTGAAGACAAAACGAAAGTTCTTCTTTGTTTTAAAGAAATGAAAATGAAACGAGTTATGTTAAGGTTAGAGAGAAAATGGTAGAATGAGAAAGTGGAAAAGAATGGAGAATGACTATTTACAAAGAAATGAGAAAGAAAGCGACTATGTACAAATGAGTTGGGAAAGAAGTGATTTGGAAGATATGGTGTTTGGTGATTTAATTTACAGAAATAAAAGAAAGAAAGAAGATGAAAGAAGTACTCACCTAGTTTAGTTGATGACATACCTGGAACCCTTGCATGTTCTACCTTGCTTTGGAGGCGTTCAACGCATTGGCTATAAGATCGAGCTCAGTCCCTATTCGCATTATATCATCAAGCCTTGCAAGAATGAAGTGATACGGATCTTGAGGAGGAGAACGTCTTCATGAACTATCGTTGGCACTCACACAACATCGTTATACTTATGCTTCTGGATTCACTTGCAAGCTCATCAAAAACAAAAGAGTAAAGTAGAAAAGGAAAAGAAAAAGAAAACAAAAGTAAAGCGATGAACATAAAAAATTGTTTACCTTTATTGCTTGCAGAAACAATGGAAGAAAGGAGGAGGGTACATCGGTGTCACTCTCAACATAAGCCTCTCTCTCTTACTTACATGAATCTCATCTAACCTAAGCTTACATGAAATTACAATTACATAAAAAGAAAAGAAAAACCTAAACTACAAAGAGTGAAAATTAGGCTAAATCCTATCTCTGCATGGTCGTCCCATTTTCACTGCAAATACTGGCTTTTTATAGGCATAACCCACACGAGGAGGATCCTGGGGAGATCGGGGGAGCAAACGCTCCCCCTAACTCCCCAACCAAGCCGCGAAAACGCGGCTTTGACCGCGTTTTCGCGGCCAGGGTGTGGCCACCTGGCCACACCCTGTTGGTGGGTCTCCCGGGTTCTCGTTCTGTCTTTATGTTTGATTGGATTTGCAGTTTAGCTCCGACATTTTGAAGAAATGGCCGTTGATCTTTGCTTCAACCGATCGATTCTGAGAGGATTTTCTCAACCAGTTTTCAACCTCCTGATTTTGCCCTGATTTACTGAGCTCGAATTAATTCTGATTTAACTCAGAATTTTGGTGGGCTTTTGGTCTCATTTCTCTTCATCTCCTTAAGGAGTGGGCCTGCAAATAAATTAAGCATTTAATTAGAAAAATGCAAATTTTATTCTATAATAAGTATGGAAATATGATATTAAATATGCAATATTAGCGATCAATCACACCCCCATACCTATCTTTTGCTCGTCCTCGAGCAAAACAACTAAACTACACTAAGGATTATTATACCACTTTCGCAGGTCACGCGATTGCACTGAGCATGTGCAACAAGCCATTAAACCTCTAGGTTTTCCCTAGAGGACGAGTTTTGTCTCGTAAGTGTTTTCAGCGGATTGCACCCACAAAATGCATAAAGAAAGAGAAACAAAGAGTTAGTATTTCGAAAAACATTTTGAAAGAGAAAAATATTTGAAATATAATTGTAAGATTTAAGCAATCTATAAGTTATAGGAAAACTGAATTTTTCCTTCCTAAACTTTGTCTCTATTCAAAATTTGTTATCAATCAAAGTAAGGAGTATAATTATACTTCTCATCTAATCTATTATTTTACCTGAAGTCATATGCACCTTGTGACTGTGAAAATTTAGACTAAGGGTTCATTAACTCTAACTCTTATGCTTTATTTATATATATATATATTTTTGGTGGTATTATTCCTTAGCTCTATTAGGCTTTCTAATCTGCCCATGTAACGAGCCTCTAATCGATGACTCCCAAACCAAACGGTCTTAGGGCACCGGGTGAGAAAACACCCCAAGGACTTAAGGACTCGAGCAGACAAGGCCACAAAACTAAGGATTTTATAATATGAACCACTTTTAGGCGTGAATACTTATGCTTTATTAGGCACAAATACCCAGCTTAATCAGAGGATTTTTTTATATTTTTTTCTCAAACTTATCTAATTATCTTTCGCATAAATACTAAGGCTTGCTTAGGCCAAAGCACCTAGCTAATCAATAATTAGATTTGTTTATCTTTTTTTTCTTTTTTTTTATAAGGCATAAGAATCTTTGTTTTTGAACCCTAAGTGTGTAAGTGTATGAAGTGTTCATATTTCATTAAGGTAAAGATCATGACTAAATTACTTTGACAAATTATCTTCCTAACCCTAAAAAATCAAGCAAATAATCTTATTTTGACCAAATATAAGAAATCCTAATTTGGATTTTCCTATTCCTTAAAATTAACTTAATTTCTTACAAAACATATGTCAAAATATTATTTCTATTTTCAAAAAGTTTTTAAAAGTAAAGAAAATGTTAAATAATTTTTTTGTTTTAAAAAGAAAAAAAAAGTTATGTTAGACCCTCCCCCACACCTATCTCATGCATTGTCCTCAATGTATGAATTAATGCATAGATGCATGAAAAAGAAGAAAGGGAAGGAAAATGTTACCTTAAGGTGGTCGTTCCGGTGGTGGTCTGATTGGTCCATGAAATGCGGCCCAATCGACTTTTCGTTGAGTTCGGAGGAACCCACCAGAAATATGTCTAATATAACCCATTAAAATGATGAATCCATAATGGATTTTTATTAAATATTTGACCCCATCTAATTTTCAAATTTCATAATTGATTTCGGAGTCAAATTTGTCAACCACCTCGTCCCAGAATGGAGTGTGAAAAGATAAAATGATTGACTTGGACTCAGGAAGTACAGAAACTAATACCGACTCAGGAAGGTAACATAAGTCAACTAAAGGTTCAGGAGAAGAAATAGGTTCAGGAATTGGGTCCAAGTCAAGAAGTTGAAACTCAAGTCCATATTTATTTTCCAACAATGGAATGTGACTTAATATTGGTGATTCAAGTTCAGGAATGATAGGTGGGGAATCAAAACTGACTTAAAAATATTACTCAAGTTTGGTAACAAAACAGGAGTCAATATTGATTAGAAAGTTGAACTGGATCACCGATTTAAGAATCTAGGTCACATATATCATTGAGTTCAATATCAAAAAAAATGAGAACTTGCCAATTTGTCAATAGGATTTTCAAAAGTATAAAATTGGTCAAGTTCAATATGATCATCAAAAATAGGTGATTCAATTTCATAATGAATTGGCACAGGATCCAATGTTGACTCGGGGAAAAGATTAAAATCAGGCAAAGATACCAGAGTCATTATGAATCAGGAAGTAAAATTGAATCACTAAGTTGAAGTTCATGATCATATTCATTTTCAAGTTCGATTTCAGGCAAGGGATAACTTGCCAAACTATCAAAATATTATTTGGAGTTTGGGCAAGTTCAAATGATTGTTCTGAAATGGAACCTTGATTTCCAAAACTGCATGACTCTTCGGCTCTAACAGAATGGTTACCGACATCAGAACTGGCCAAACGGTGAGAATGTAAAGTTTGGACCATCATATCTATGTCGTGATTACGAGCATTTTGAACCTGAGTCATGGCTTCAAGCATCTCTTCATAGGTGATATGTTCA
Source organism: Agave tequilana (assembly GCA_038442645.1). Lineage (NCBI taxonomy): Eukaryota > Viridiplantae > Streptophyta > Magnoliopsida > Asparagales > Asparagaceae > Agave > Agave tequilana. The sequence continues at coordinate 112,316 of JAVJIF010001256.1, forward strand.
TTGTTATGTTGAAAAGATGAAAGTGTTGTCTTAGAATTGGTAGTGAAATTGTGAGTCCATTAGATTTTGTGATTTTGTTTGGACTCACACATACTCATTTCTAAAATTGATAGTTCCTATTTTGGACTGGTGGAACTGAGTATGAGTCTTGAAAATATTGTGGACTAGGTGGAGAAGGAGAACAAGTTGGTTGAAAATTAGACTCGGGGGAGGTGAATCCCCATTGACTCTGTGAAGAGTTGAAATTATCATGAAAATTATGGTTATAAGATGGGGACATGGGTTATATTGATTCGGATAAGACCAATCCGGCACACTAGGTTGGTTAAAATTATGATATGTCGGGTTGGTAATATCCGAAAATGAAGTCGGTGTGTAATATGAATTATTATCGAAGTTGAAAAAATTATTATTATAAGCCATATCACACAATAGAATACAAATAAAGAAAAACAAACAAATAAGCAAACAAAAAAAAATTCTAACCTAAGTTAGGGTAGACCTATGACCTAGACGACTCCTAACTGATTAGACTGTCCACGGGAGGTTTTAATGCAGACTTTGACCACAAGCTAATCAGTCAGGTCAGGGCAAGATTGGTGGGAGGTTTTCCATCAAAGACGTTCCTTAATTAAATAACCACCAATTTTCGGGCTTTCGGCCCTTAAGCCCTTTCCTAGACACTGATTTTACAGGAGTCAAATTCCAACACCTTTCCCCCTTAGGATAATCTCCTAATTGAGTCCGAGATGTCCCTAGGCAACGTCTACTCATTTTTAGTTAGGCTTGGGTTAGTGAGTGTGCTTGGAATCTGATTTTTGGGCCAAGGAAGGGTGATTAAATCCCCACCTTATCTTGTTAATGGTGGTTGCCCTTAAAATCAATTTGTGCAAGTGTACAAGATATGTAAATAAGATTCACTCAAAGCGATGTAAATCAACCAAGAGATGAGTCCTATTCTAGATGCAATGCGAATGTACTTTGCTCCAGCACTCTTCAACAGTAAAAATAAATGAATTGAAAAGACACGTGCCTAAAATGCAAACGTCTAATCAATTTTTTTATCTTTTTCAACAAGTATTTTACTGTTGGTTTATTAGCAGGCTTATGTGATGGCATATAAGAATTAAGATTTGTAGCAGTTAAGTTTTTGCAAAGAAAGCAACCCTGCAAAAAACCTGTTTAGTAGTCAACTCCTTTTTACCGCGTATCCGCGGCTTTGGCCGCGAAAACGCGGCAAAGCAGAGGGCACTTGGTCTCTGCTTTCTAGAGCAGAGGCCCAAGACCACTTATATGTTACTGCAATCTTATTTTCCTGATTTTCTTGCCCTATAACCTGCAACAGGGAAGAAAGTTCATTTTAGTTCTAAAAAAATTTTTAATAAAAATCAGATTTCAATAAAAAAGTTACCCTCCCCAGCAACGACGCCAAAATTTTTATTGATGCAGAACCTGCACACAAAATAAAGAATTCAGATTTAGAAATAAAGATGTGCAAGTGCTCAATTCTCGTTCTGTCTTTATGTTTGATTGGATTTGCAATTAGCTACAAGATTTTGAAGAAATGGCCGTTGATCTTTGCTTCAACCGATCGATTCTGAGAGGATTCTTCTCAACCGATTTTCAACCTCTTGATTTTACCCTGATTTACTGAGCTCGAATTAATTCTGATTTAACTCAGAATTTGGTGGGCTTTTGGGCTCATTTCTCTTCATCTCCTTAAGGAATGGGCCTGCAAATAAGTTAAGCATTTAATTAGAACAATGCAAATTTTATTCTATAATAAGTATGGAAATATGATATTAAATATGCAACATTAGCGACCAATCAATCTTGCATTGATTCATATTGTTCATATTATATATGCTTGGTATTGCTTGTGTGCCTCACTTGTGTTGAACCAAGAGAGTTTTATATAGCACCTCAACTCTTATTTAGAGGAATTTAGAGGAGATAGTCCAGAGTCCTTCACCGAAAATTCGGTATACTCTTTGGTTACACTAAGTGTGTTGCAATTTGTTTTTAATTCAACATCGTTTATCATTAGATTAGCCGTACACCTATTCACCCTCCTCTAGGTGTACTTCCAACTCAATAGCATAGCAAGCATTCTTTTTCTAGAGGTAAAATAAAGAACTTAAATTGTAGATTGACTGCTCAGGGATCTTTTATAGATATGACAGGTTGGGTCTGAATTCACTATTCAGAGGTTTACTGTTAACATGACAGGGATTGTCTTATGACTTTAAGTGGCCTGTCATTCTATAAAAGAGAATGATAAGTGAAGCCTTGATTTGCTGGGGAAAATTAGAATCTTCTGCCGGGATGTTGATTTTATCCATCAGGGAATATGTCAGAGTCTCACTATCAGAGGTCTAATGTTAACATGATAGATTTTACTTGTGATTCATTTCATTGGGAAATGAATATCATCTTGTGTGGTTCCACCATTCTGTGGACCGGAATTAGTAAGAGATTTTGGAGGGAATCAAATGGGATCAGATCCCTAGGATTTTTAGCAAATCCTCAACTGTCAACGAATTTGGTATGCCTTTACCAATTACCGCTTGAGTTGGACTAGCCATGCTATTTCCCTCAGCAGATGAGTTGTTGAGAATTTATATTGGACTTAACAGCCCATATTTTCCTCTAACTTTATTCACTGAAGGCTTCGGATCGTGTCACATAAAGTGATCATTTCTATATTCCATTAGTGACCTATAAAATCTCACTAGGGATTAAAGAGTTATGAAGCTCTCCATGGGGAATAAGATGGGTATTTGGAATTCTCTGCTGAAATATCATCTTTGAATGGTCAGGAGTAGAATTGAAATGAATTCTGCATGGGGGTGGAAGATACTCCTCTGAGGAAGGAGAAACAATTAAGTGATATTAATTTGAATGACCAGAAGTTTAATGTTAACATAATCATAATGAGTGCTTATTTGATCAGAGGTGAGGTGTTAATATGATGAGGATATTACTTCTTTAGGAATTTGCCATTAACTGGCATCATGAGTATGTCGCAGTTGGGAGTCGCTAGGCGATAGGCCCCATTTGAGTAGACTGTTCTATCATGAATGACCCTTCCCATTTGGGGTTGAAATTTGCCTTTGGTTTTGTGTGTCATGACCATAGGTCATCTGACAGCTAAGATCAAGCCTTTCTAGAATACCCTCTCTTTAACTTTCCTATCGAAGGTTTTAAGATCCGAGCTTGGTATAACTCAATGTGTTGTTGAGCTTGTAGTCATCTCATCTAGGGCTTCGAGTCTTGAAGGCGTAACCGATCGTTGTCTTCCTTAGTTATTTTGGTTGCTAAGGTGACCCATAGTGATGGCATCTGGATCTCTAGAGGTATAAACTGCCTCACAGCCATATACCAGAAAAAAAGGCGCGTGTTGCCTTTTAGGGCTTAGACCATAGTTCGGTAGGCCCGAAGACATTCACTGAGCATCTCATTCCAATCTCGTTTGCTTGATGAAACAAATTTCTTTAGTAGCTTAATAATATCTTGTTGAATGCTTCCACTAACCATTTGCAGCAGGGTTATAAGCGGTTGAAAACCACATTCTGAATTGGTACTTATTACAGGACCGGTAGAATACTTGGCTTGCAAACTGGGGACCGTTGTCATGAGTAATCCGTCTGAGGACACCAAATCGATGGATGACATGGTATTTAATGAAGTTAACCACATTAGAAGTTTTGACTTCAATAGGTGGTATAGCTTCTGCCAACTTTGAGAAA
>JAVJIF010001257.1:0-80561 GCA_038442645.1 Agave tequilana
CTAGCATCATCCAGAGCATCGCCAGGAAGCTAACTGATAGCTTCGCCGAAAAGCCTCTTTTCAGGATTTCGCTAAGGATTGCCTCTAGCTCCGCTATGAGCTTCAAAGCGGGCAGCTCCGATATCAGCCTGCTATGGTCAACCTTTGACCAATCAAATCTCCTGATGAGATCGGATTCAATCTAATCAAATCCAATCGGGATTCAAATATGGCAGTGATTGCCGCTATCTCTTGACTCTCTTGAAACGAGTAAGAGGATCAAGGAGAATCTCCCAGCAATATGGAAAGGATCAAAACAGATCAACCGACCTGCCAATTCTAGCTCCGCAGAAGCTGTCCTAGCCTCGCAGTAAGGCTACTTTCCAGATTCAAACAGATTCGGTTCAATCTGTTTCATATCTTCAAGGGGACGATTATACCCTTGCTTTCCCTATAAATAGCCCGCCAGGGGTACAAGGAGAGGGAGATCGATCGATAAAAAGAGAGAGAGAAGACTCCACAAGCAGAGGCTTCTTCACGACGCACCGTGCGCTCTCTAATTCAGAGACCTTTCAAGAGAAATACTTCTCTTTTCAGGGTGGCGATACCCTAACAACCCCTTTTTCCTCAAGGAATCTCCGGAACCAGGCGAGAAGGAATTCCTTATTGAAGGCGGTTTTTTTTGAGAAGTAGCCAGAGGATTCTACTAATCCTCTATTCTCTGATTCCCGGAACCAGGCGAGAAGGGAATCTCATCGCTCGCATCGTCAAAGGGACAAAGTGGTCGCGCGCTGACCATACTCCTATCGGCACATTTTCCCAGAATCTCTGAGGAGATCTACTTGTAATCTTTTGAGAATACTTGTAATTTAGCTCCTCAAACTTTTATTTGTAAGTTTTCCCCCTTTGCAAACATAATGGAAAACACCTTTAGCGCGGCTTTTTACCGCGATGTCATCAACATAACATTCCACCGTTTTGCGCATTTGCTGATGGAAAATGGCGTTCATGGCCCTTTGATATGTTGCCCCTGCATTTTTCAGTCCGAAGGGCATGACGGTGTAGCAATATACCCCTAGAGGAGTTCTGAAGGAAGTATGCTTTTCGTCATCAGGATACATTTTGATTTGATTGTATCCTGAGAATCCATCCATGAAGGACATTCGTTCGAATCCACAAGTATTGTCGATCATGACATCTGTGATTGGCAATGGGAATTCGTCCTTAAGGCAAGCCTCGTTTAGATCACGGAAATCGATGCAGATCCGGATCTTCCCGTTCTTCTTGGCAACGGGGACGATGTTGGCTACCCAGTCGGGATGTTGTTCCTCCCTGATGAAGCCAGAATCAATAAGTTTTATGACTTCTGATTGAATTGCCTCCATTATTTCTGGGCGAAACCGTCGCTGCTGTTGTTTGACAGGCTTTACGTCCGGATTGATGTTGAGGCGGTGCATGGCCACTTGAGGATCAAGTCCTGGCATGTCCTCATAATTCCAGGCGAAGACGTCTATATACTCTTGTACAAGAGATATTAGATCTTTCTTCTCCGAAGGTGATAGGCCGTCACTTATGAAGATGGGCTTAGGGTTAGCCTCATCTCCTAGATTGACTTGAACGACCTTGTCTTCTGTGGGTGGCTCGCGCTGTTCAAAGCGGGTATCCCAAAGAGTATTTAAATGTTTGATCCAAGGATCTGTATCAGATTGGATCATTTCTTCATTTCCATCTTCCAGGTGGCTTGTCGAAACCATGTTCACTGAAAGTTCCTTGAAGATATTGCCAACACTGACATCTGACTCCCAAGATGACGTGTCCGAAGAGTAATCGTTGCTCGACGATTCTTGGGAATCGGAGGCTGATGGGACCGGAGTTGATACATAGCCCAACCCCCGGCGCGTCCGATGATAATAGTCGGGGGCCTTTCCTTTCGGCACAAAGGATCGAAGTAGCGTTTTCCTTCCTTTGCCGAAGTTCAACCCGGGTCTGTTGGTTAGATCATACCCCATGCACTTCATCATTTTGAGCGCTTTTGGTTCATAATGACTGAGCTGAGGGGATTCTTCCTCGCCTTCCGATTCGTCACGGGTCGCTGGTTCAGACGAGATTCGCCCAAAAAGAATTAGTTTTTGGCCTTTTCGTCTGGCCGGAACCATGAATATAGATTCTTGCGCATTACCATTGTCTCGGTATGTCTCGAAAGATGACTTTACTGGTACATGCAACGATGTCAAAGCATCTACTGCCGACCAGGGATCGTCATCTATATCAGTGCTAGTATCTGACGGTATTGAATCAGAAGCACACACAGAAAAATACGCAAAATCTAAATCTTCATTAATATACCAACCGCCTACATCATCGGTGGTATTATCGACATCGAGTTTATTAGTGCCTGTTATAAGTGGTTCTAACTCCCACAGGCACTCTTCTTTCTCAGGCTCAGTGTCAGCCTCATTACCAGAGTCTGGCTCCTCTGGTTGTGGGGCTTCATCCGTCTCCACCGGATCTTGGTACAGCAAAGAGTCGGTGAAATAATTCTCAACCCCTTTGAACGGATGCCTTTCGGCGATCAACGTCTGCACATTTCCACTCCCGTCAATGTACTTCATGACTTGGTGGAGAGTGGAGGGAACGATGGAGTTGCGGTGGATCCACGGTCGTCCCAGCAATAGATTGTAGGAAGTGTCGGCGTCGATGATGTAGCATGTCACTTACGACTTGAGACTTCCAATCTGACACCTGAGCTTAATCTTCCCCATCGGACGGGTCTGGTTGGCATTGAACCCATAGATAGTTGTCTGGGTGGGGCTCAAACGATGGGTAGGAATGCCGAGATGTTGCATGACCCGGCGAGGCATGATGCTCAACGCGGACCCCGGATCTACCTGGATGCGGTTTACCTCGGACGATCCAATATACCTTGTGAAGTACAGGGGTCGATCATGCTTCCCTTTTACCTGCATATCATCTGCCGTGAAGGTGATGCAGGGGGCATTCTGGGAGGTGTGGAGGCAATCCTCTACATCTTACTCCTTCGGCACCTGGGTCATGAAGACCTCAGCATTTGCCAGAGCTTCTTGCAGAGCTTCCCTGGTCGACTTTGATAGTCTAAGAAGTTCATACAAGGTAATGCGTGCCAGAATGTTGGCCAACTGAGCCAGGACATCAAAGCGGTAAGGTGCCGTAGATCCTTCCGCGATGCCCTTTTGAAGGGCTCGAGAAAATCGAGTCCCCTTCTGCTTTTCCACAGGTGGCTTTGTGGAGGGCCTGACTGGCTCCGCAGTTGGTTGTGGAGGGGCTACCGCCGTCTCGTCGTACTGTTTCAAGTACGCCTGTCCTGAACGGGTTCCCGCCATCGGTTGGTTGGGCTCTGCGGCCAAGACTATCGTTTCTTCCTCTGAGTCGGTCAGTGAAGGGATACCCGTCTCCGCTTCTCGAGAGGAAGCACCCACTACATTACAGGATGAGGCTTTTGCCTTGCCTTTGGATTTCCTGTTGGTCACAGTAGTCCATTGCTGTTCATTGACAAGGTCAGGGTGGACCCACATAATTTCCCCTTGAGGTGTAGGGACGGGTACCAAGCCTTTCTCTTGCTGCTGTGAGGGTCTGTGTTGACCACTCTCAGCTCTCCTTTTGGAATAGGAGTTACCCCCGCAGGCGTTGGAGGTTGTCTCCCGAACTGGAGAACCGACGTCACATTAGCCGTCACCTTCTTCTGCTCTGGTCGGAGCTTTAAACACCTCCGCGTCAATCAGAGCCTGAAGGATGTCTTTGAAGACGTAGCAGCTTTTGGTGGGGTGTCCCAACATCCTGTGATACATGCAGTAGTTGGGATTGTCGGTCTTGCCGACTTCCTCTGGGCGTCGAGCTTCAGGGAGCTTTAGTCGGTTGCTCTTGTTGAGTAGTTTAAAGAGCGAATCGACATGTTCCTCCTTGAAGGAATATTGCTTGTTGGCGCGTGGCTGGCTCGAAGAGCCACTCGCCTTGCCTGATTGAGGTTTGGCGGGAGATTTGGTCTCCGTTGCCAAATTATCCTTCCGCTTTGTTTGGAGGGATGTATCTGGCGCACGCCTTGTCGCCCTTTCCGGCCTAGGCTTACCTTCCTCCGCTCTGACGCGGGCGACAATCTCCTCAGCCTGTTCACCTTGTTGGACTAATTGCTTCCAGGTGCGACTTTCAGCAACTCCTATTTGAGCAAGGAGTGAGGTTTGGAGATTGTGGCGGCATGTTTCCACCAGGGTGGCCTGGGTCATACCGCTTGGACACCGGAGTGCCATGTTCCGAAATCTTTCCACGAAAGATTTGACGGACTCCCCTTTTCGCTGTTTGGTAGCCAAAAGGGTTGGCATTGTGACTTCGGAGTCATCCTCGAAGAAGCGTGTTAAAAAGAGCTTCTCCAAATCGCCCCAGTTCTTGATAGAACCTTCTGGGAGCTTCATAAACCATTCAAAGGCCAACCCTTTCAGGGTGCTAATGAACAAGCGTGCCAGGATGGCGTCATTATCTACTACATTCCCGGTTTGGGATTTGAAGTAGTAGATGTGCTGGTTGGGTGACCCCTTCCCATCAAAGGCTTGAAGAGTTGGAGCTTTGAACTTGGGCGGGTACGGAACCAAGTCCCATTCAGCCGGTAGGGCCGGACCACTCCTACTTCTTGGAGGTCTTTGCGATTGGCAAGGGCCTCGAGGCGTCGCTCCAGTTGACTCATTCTTTTAACATGAGCCTTTCCCTGGTCTTGGTCGCCTTTTGCTTGCGACGAGGACTTGGACGAGCCGGAGGTAGATTACCGCGTCTCTTCAGAAGGTTCGGAAGATGAGCTTTCTCCCTTTTTCCCTTTGCCCTTTGACTTTTTAAGAGGGGACCTCCTCCTGTCTTCGAGCAGCTGTGCAATCGCCTGCTTGAGGGAGTTGATAGATTCCTGCTGAGCAAGAATCATATCCATTTGTGCCTTCTGGATCTGCTCCAAACGTTTAGTCGTCTCCTCAGGAGCGCCTGTCATGTAGGCGGAGGTCTCCTTCTCGACGGAAAAGTTCGAAGCCCTTGATTCCGCTACAGCGGAGTGAGAATCATTAATGCCATGGGCTAAGGCATTATAATCAATTGGGGGAATGGCCCCAGTCCGGGTGCGAGTGTGTCGTACACTCCTTCCGGTTCAGAGTCAGACTCGGAGTCGTCTGAGCTGACTGCAAGTTGTTTTCCCTTGCTCCTGCTTGTCATATTCGCAGTGAGCTCTGGGTACTCAACGTCAGAGAAGGTTCTCCTTCTGTGGGAGCGTCTTCTTTTAGCTGACGGAGGAATCAGGGTTAGCTGTCTGACTAAAGACTGCTGGTGCACGCCTGATCCGCAACGGCACTCAGTGAGCATATGGATGAGCCGTTGGCAGCAACACGACGAAGTGGCCTGATTGGCACTTCTTTTCTTCGTCAGATAATCCCTCAAATCCATGGGAGGGGGATTGAAAAGATCAACCTCGCAACGTCGAAGACGGGAGGCATCCATGTGCTGCACAGCCTGGACGCGGTTCTCGCGACGCGGCTGTGTAACGCGCGTCTGGCGTCTCTGCTGAGATGAAACGCGAGTCTCGCGTTGCTGCCTGGTGCGTCTGGGCAGAGGCACTTGAGAAAGGATGGGCTGCTGGGCCCCACGCCTATGGGCTCGTGCCTCTTGCGCTTGACGAGGCGCAGAGGTCTCACCTTGGCGTTTGATGATTTGGTCCTCGGAGGACCTAACTGAAGGAATCTCGCGTTTGGGACGCCAAACGCGAACTTCACGTACTGGATGCGGCGCGGGCAAGACGCGAGATTGTACGTCGCGTCCAGCCTTAGTTGGACAACCAACGGTTCCAACTTGCAGCTGACGCGCACGTCTCCTCTGTCGACGCTCAGCGTTTCGATTGCGTTGAGGAGGTGGAGAGACCAACAACATCCTGATGTTGAACATCAGGGATTTTGACCACGCGGGTCTCCTGAGAGACGCTGACGCGGGTGTTCTGTGCGACGCGGTTGGTCACAAAGGCAGATGTGCCTGGGACCACGCGGGCCTTCTGAGAGGCGTTGGCCCGGGTACCTTGCTTGGCACGGTCGGCAGCAGCAGGGGAGCTCGAGAAAGCCACAGATTGGGCCTCGAGGCCATTCCCCGTCGAGACCCGGCGGCAAACGCAGGTCTTTGGGCTCTTGGAGCCGGAAGAGAGAAACTCTTCGTACTTCGCCTGGTCGAACTCGACAACGAGCGATTCGACCATCTTTCCCTTATAGTGGACGTCATCTTGCGCCACTATTTGCTCCTCAGTGACAAACGTCGTCCCCAGCGGAGTCGCCATCTCTTGTATGACCCGGGAAAAGAGGGAGACAGTTAATTGCCGTAAATGTTTTCCTTGAATCAAATGAAAAAGATTACAACAAGAACTGTTCCTTCCGGTTACAAGGGAGGGAGAATATTGAATCTTGAATTCCCCCTTTGTTTAAGGCTGGGTTCTTCGTGTGGCGGTGGAGAGTGAATCTTGTTCTCCGTTGATCAGATGACCGTCCTTCAAGGATCTCCTCTTTGGCCGGTAGAAAGAGTGACACAGCTCTGTCTACCAAAACTCTAAAAGAGAAGGTAGGCGAAGGCTAGCTTGTACGCAGCGAACTTGTTGAAGAGTCTTCTCTCTCTCTTTTCTGATGATCTTCTCTCTCTCTTTGCTGATCGCCAAAAATTCGACCCCTTCTTCATAGCGACGGGGCTATTTATAGAGGTCCCAGGGTGAACGTGCCCCCCCTGAAAACGCTCCACAATGAGGGCCAACTGTCCGCTACATGGGCGGTAACTAACCCACGTGCCTGCTAAAGACACGCCACGATGGGAGCTGATTTCCCTTACGTGTGGGCAGTGATTGGTCCCTTAACCAAGGCGGTTATAACTGAGACGCGGGTTTCAAGCCAACGCGCCTTGATGCTGAGACGCGGGTGTCGAGCCAACGCGTCTTAATGCTGAGACGCGGGTGCCAGACCGACGCGCCTTGATGCTGAGACGCGGGTGTCAGGCCGACGCGTCTTGATGCTGAGACGCGGGTGTCAGGCCGACGCGTCTTGATGCTGAGACGCGGGTGTCAGGCCGACGCGCCTTGATGCTGAGACGCGGGTGATAGTCCCTCGCGTCTAGAGCTTGAAACTTTGCTTTTCAATAGCTTGTCCTCCAGTAACTTTTGGACAGCCTACAACCCCCATGCATGCTTGAACAAATGTAAAGGTGGCACATCAACTCCTGATAAGTCTCAAACAAGGCAGGCTCCTGCTTCTCCAAAAGTGCCAATTCCGCCTCGCACGGAAAATATCTTCATATGGGAGAGACCCCAAAGGTAGAGCAGAGACTTCCCACATCTCGTACAAAGCCATGCCCAATTCGCCAACAGCAGTGAAGAAGGCCCCTGTAGCTGGGCAGTACAACTCAAAGATGGCGTAGAAGTTCGCTACGCTCATCTGAATGCCATAACAGGTCGCCTTGACAGCCTCGTAGAGTCCCAGCCTCTCCAGATCCTCTTCAAAATGGGCAAGGACAATACAAAGTCAAGTCGCTCCACCAGGCCTTGGGGGATGAATCCACCCAGGGGTCCTGAAATCAGTGGCTGGATAATTGCCATAAATCTTAAAGAACTGATTTCTAAAAGTCTGAGCCACCGCGGGATTTTCTCTCACTGGGATGTCTGGAAGTATGTTCCCAGGGTGGAGACCCAATATGCAGCGAGGAGGACCCACCCTTGTATAACCGAAGGATGGAGCTATCAAATCAGTAGTCCGCGTCACTTGCCACTGCATCTTTCGAGCCCTCATCACACATTGAAAGAAGGACAAGGGAAAGTGGCGCTTGCTAGATGGAAGATAATACTTCTCACATCCAGTTTGAAAATCCACTGCCCCTCTCCAGCTAGCAGCTGGTGATCATTGTCTGGCACTGTATCCCCAAACATAAAGCCGGGCTTCCGATAGATTTTTCGCTCAGAATCCTCAAAGGGAGCAGTAATTAAGATGCTCCTCATAGTACGCTGATCTCCAGCATAAATAAGTGTATCCCGACCGAGAGCACTCCGCTCGCTAAATAGTAAAGCCTGCCCTTGGAACTGCAGGCTAACATTGCCATCCAGCCCCCTGGCTGTTCCAAAGAGATTGTTCAGAGGACAAGGAGTATAGTGCACTGCAAAGACAAGAAGAAACTATATTAGTTCATTTGCTAAAGAAAGCTAAGGCCAAAATATAATTTTTGCTAATGCATAGCTCTGCTCTCCAAGTGAAACTAGCCTAGCATTAGTTTCACTCCGAAGCTCAGCATCGCGACTGCAGCTTGACTCCGCACTCTACACTCCGCATGAAGGCAGAATGCAGAAAACATCTAAGTGTTAGCCTCGCTCTGGAAGCTTGGCCTCGTATAACAGAACGCGAAGAAGCACTCAAGGGCTAACTTCCCCAGAAGGGCACTGCTGCCTAAAATCATTTTAAGTGCTTTAAAGTCCTTTTCCAACTACGCTTCTAAGGCTAGCTTCGCATCCTGCTATTTGACAGGACGTGACCTCCTAAGGGTTAGCTTCGCACAGAAGCTTGGAGAAGAAATCATTTGGTTCCTAAATTTTCAGTTGAGAAATTAATGGGAATTAAATCCCCTAAGAAGTCATCAAAGAAAATTAAGGGAGTTAAACTTCCTGAGATCACTAGATCACAATGAATCGTTCTAGATTCATCATGAAATAGCCAGAAATTGGCTCCAAAAAGAGATACAAAAAAAACTCTGACTAAAAGGGAAAAAATCCCTACCCGCGATAGGTCGTTTGATGACCAGAGGAGGAGAAGGTCCCTCCGTCTTAAAGGTTGCTACCTCTTTTCCTGCTCCTCTTTTGGGAGCCATCGGAGAACTGAAGAAGTTCTTGAATTTCCAAATAAAGAAGAAAGAAAAGAAGAGATTTGGAGCTCTTTAAAAATTCAAAGAGAAGTGGTTCCTTCTCTTTCAGCCTAATCGGGCTTTTATAGGCTGATGATTGCCCAAACTTCGCCTCCTTGAAAGGAGCGCAAGCGGTCATTTCAAATCAATTTGAAACAGCGCCTAAGCGCATTCCCGTGAAGCATTGCTTCAGCCCACTAAGGGCTAACTCTGCCGTGAGTTTAGTGTTGACTTCACGCGACACTTGAGTAACTTCACTTAGAAACGTGCCTTAGCTCCGCTAAAAGCACATCTCTAGCTTCGCGGAAATTCCATGCTAGCTTCGCCAGAGACTCGTTCCTAACTTAGCTAGGGATTCTACCTTTCTAACTTCGCTGGAAGCTTAGCTTGGCTGAGAAGCTTATATTTCCTCCTAAAGAAAAGACTTACCTAAAGCTAGTCCACTCCAGGTGTTCTCGAATCAAAAAGGAGGGTAACAAAGCAGATAAGCAGAAAATAAATATTTTTATTGATTCAAAGAGGAAGATATATTGACACTACATCAAGGTGGTCTTTCGTACAACCGAATCATTGCTCCAAAGGCATACAAGTTGTCCAATCTACTTCTAAGGTGATAAGTCAAACCAACTGGACACGAAAGGCTTTCCTCCTGCACAAGGCCGTATTCCTTCGCTTAATGGCGGATTTTGCCACCAGAAGCTGGATCTTCTTTGATGAAAATTGGCAAAGGACTGGTTGCCACCAGAAAGCTAGATCTTCTTTGATTAAAATTGGTAAAGGGAGGATCTGAGACCTTACTGGTGACGTCCGCCTTCTCCAAGTGGATCATCTCAGATAAGCAACTACCAGCCCCTTCCCGAAGTGGATCATCTTAGATAAGCGACTGCCAACCTCTTCTTGGAACGCATAACAGCTACTTCAGTATGTTCCTCCTGTTTATGATCAAAGCTTCAACTTGAAAATCAAGAAGCAAGTTTCTATTCTCTTCCATCAAGATGAAAGACTAGCAGGCACAGTTCACTGCAATGCAAACTGGAAACAAGTTAGCATTAAAGCAAAAAAGAAAATGCGAAGATGAAATGCTAAGTCAAATTCTTTGGGCGGAGCAATTCATATCTGATCCAGTGGTGATTTTGTTAAGCAGAGGATAGCCTTGCTCGCACAGTGATGATGGGCTAGCTCAGCATAAGCCAAGTCTTAGCTCCGCCTAAGGCAGTTAGGCTGGAGAAGCCTCAAAAAGGACCAAGTCCTAGCCTCACCTATATGATAAGACTGGCTCAACCTTAAAGAGGCCAAGTCCTAAGCCTTGCCTGCATAGTAAAATTAATGAGCAGACTTGACAACTCAAGGCAGCGACCCTGTATGAAAAGAAACGAGAATGCTAGCTTCGCCGAGAAGCTAAAAAATAGGGCTGAAACCCTTTTCTAAAAGTCAGCCAAATGCACAAACTAAGGGAATTCAACCCCTGTAATAGCTGGTGAAGCTAAAAAAACTAAGGGAAATAAACTCCCTAAAGTCACTAGTCCATTGATAAAGTCTCTAGATGACCGAGACTCACCAATTTTTGGTCGGTTAGTGACCAGAGTTGGCGCCCCCACTATTTCAGAGATCTGAGTCTCCTTCCCTGGGCAACAAGGAGATGTTATGAGCAGACTATTTTCCTGAAGAGGACTTTAAGTGTCCTATTTATAGGCCTCATGGTCTGACCACACCGCCGCTACTTCAAGCTTGGAAGCGCGAGCGAATTTAAGGCATTCAAGTGCTGGGGCTTGAGAAAGGGAATAGTCTCCCTTGGAAATGCGCGCGAAGTTCTTTGAAATTCAGAAGAAAGAATGATCTCCCTCGTTAATGCAAGAGAGGTTATTCTAACCTCAAAAAGGAGCAATTCTTCTCATAACTAGACTAAAATCAGTTAGCCACGGGAAAGGAACGTCGTTCCAAAACTAATTTGAAGCGAAGCTACTCTGGGAGACCCAAATGCGAAGCTACCCAGACGCGAATCTATCCAGGCGCGAAGCTACCCAGAATCACGAATCTACATGATTCCTCGACGAACTCATTCCAATCTAGAAGCAGAATTGAAAGCAAAGCTGAACTCAACCACTATGGCGACGTTCGTACCATCAACTGAAGCAGTTCAAAGTATTTCGGAGTCTGGACCATTCCACTGCAGACTTGCGAAAACTTTGAAGCGGACTTGTTGACACTCTAAAAAAGACAAGATTCTTAACTGGCCTGAATAATGTCTAAACTTGTTGACATCTATAAAAGCAAGTGGCAGACAAGCTGACGACCAGTTCTTCACCCATCTCAAAGGGGACGAATCAGTAACTTGGACTCTACTGATCCAGTGAAGCAGACAGTAAGCCAAGAAAAGCTCGTGAGAAGGCCCAAGCAAGTCCAGGGACACTAAGTTAGCTCAATACTTAGTCTCGCACGAGCCCACAAGATAAGTCTCGCATGAGAAGCTAAAATTGCTTAGCATCGCAGGGAGTTCCTTTACGAACTTTGCTACGAGAGATGCTCAGTTAACTCCGCTGTGGGTCTTTTATGGTCACCTTTGACCAATTAAATCTCCATATGAGATCAAATTTATTCAAGATCAAATCTAATCGAGATCAAATCTGAGATCAAATTTGGTAGTTGTTTACCATAATCTCTTGACTGTCCCAATCAAGTGAGAAGATCAGGGGAGATCTTTCAGTTATTTGGAAAAGAATCAAAGCGGATCAGGAGACTTGCTATTCCTACCTTCGCAGAAGTTGATTCTAGCCTCGCGCGAGGCTACATTCCAGATGTAAATAGATTGATTCTATCTGTTTCCAGATTTTCAAGGGACAATTATACCCCTGCTCTCCCTATAAATAGCCTACCAAGGGCTCAGAGAAGAGACACGCGGAGGAAAAAGAGGAGAGACGGCTAAAGACAGAGATTTACTCTCTTGCTTCCAAGAATTCAGATAATTACTTCTCTAATCAGGGTGCTAATACCCTAATATCTTCCTCCCTCTCAAGTAATTTCTGGAACCAGGCGAGAAGGAATTCCCAAGTGGAGGCAGTTTGAGAAGTAACAACAGGGTTCTACCAACCTTCTGTTCTTCGATTCCCCAAACCAGGTGAGAAGGGATCCCATCAGCCAGTAGTCTGATTGTCTGATCGATCGCATCATCAAAAGGATAAAGTGATCGCGCGCTGATCAGATTCCTATCATCACACTTCCCCAGAAATCTCAGAGGAGATTTACCTGTAATCTTCTTACTGCAAAGAATTACTTGTAATTTCGCTCCTCGACCCCTTTTTTGTAAGTTTTCCCCTTTACAAAATTAATGGAAAATAGCTTTTTCGTAGAATTTAGTTCGTTGTGGCATTTCATCGAACACGTAGTACACTTTACATGTTTCCGTTAATTTCACCATGTAAAACGTATGCTAAAATCACAATAAAATTTTGTAAAACACCTAGGATATGCCTCCTAATTATTATGATTTTTAATTTATTTTTAGAAATATATTTTCAATCCAAAAAAATAAAGAAAGATTGCGCTGCACCCTGCACTGTGCACAGCACAGTGCGGACCCGGGGCTAGGTCTGGCCTGAGCCATACCCGGGCTGGGTCTGGTGAGCTTGTTGGCCCAGAGGCCTTCCACTCTAGTTTTGATAATGATTAACTCATGTAGTTATGTTTACTAATAATCTTGTGATTTTAGTTTCAGATCTTTTAGCAAGATATTAGTTGGTGATTGCTTCAACAAGATAGGTTTGGAAGCTCTCACACGGTGATTCCAGAGCCCGAGCATCAAGATGATACATAGCCTTGCTCGTTGGATCACGAAGTTTTGGACCGAGTCGACTTGAAGATGAAGATCGTCAAGAAGACTTAGGTATCATAGAGCTTAGTGTGTTTAGATCCATTTGTAAAGATAAGAATAGTTGATATGCTCTAGTGCACAATACACACACGTTTTATGTTTGGATATTGGTTTTTCAATTTTTGGCTTAACCGATATTTGTTTTCATGAATAGTAGATCAAAACAAGTTTAATTGGTTTATGTATAGTAGATTCATTCTATACATGCATGCTTAAAACTCCTAGACAAACTTATTTTGACTATCCTATTCATGTGTTGAAAAATCCAAGTTTGATAAAATACAGGTTTTAGTTTTTGGTAAAATTTACAAGACACAAAAATAGTCCAAATTGCTTGATATTCGAGTTGAAATTTTTATCACATGTTTGTATATCAATGCAAAATGATAAAACTATTTTTGGGGATTTTTAGAAGATTTATAAGAATTTTTAGAATTATTAAAAACCTATTTTTCTGACCCAGAATAGTGGCTGCTAGGCCCTGGCGGTCGACCGGGCCAGTCGACCGGGATCCAGAGCCGGTCAACCGGTCAGTCGACCGACATGCACAGATCTGTGCACGTTGGCCAGGCACAGGGGCCGGTCGACCGAGCGGTCGACCGGGCAGAAAGCTCTGCTCTCTGTTTTTCTGCGGTCGACCGGCCGGTCGATCGGATGCCCCAACGGTCATATTTTTGACCGTTGGCGGTCGACCGGGCGGTCGACCGCCAGCTGTCCCTGGCTGAGAAAACAGCCTGACGGCTAGTTTTCTTCTTGGCCTATATTACCCCATTTCTTGGGGGTTTTGCACAAGATTTGAAGAGCAAAAATTTCAGAGTTTCTTTAGTGTTTTAAACAAGTTTTAAAAAGTGTTTTTGTGCCAAAAAGATCAATCTTATTTGTTTAAAGTGTTTTGTTTATTTCAAAGAAAATAGGTTTTTAGGATTTAATTTCTTGATCTAAATTTCTATATCTATTTGGTATTTTCCCAAGAGATTTTCTTTGATCAAAACACTTAGTTTTTCACACTTGAGCTTACTTCTATCATATTCTATTAGGATCTTTGTTTTGTGAAAAAGAGATTGAGTTTGTGGTCTTTTATGATCACTTATTGTAAACCCTTGTTCTTGTTGGGTTGCTCCCTCTTTGGTAGAGGTTGAGGTTGTTATGTTTGCTCCCTCTAGTGAGAGGTGGAGTTGGTATTTTGTATCCCTCTTCGGTAGAGGTGATTGTGGTTGTTTGGCTACGGGCCTTATCCCTCTTCGGTAGAGGTGGATTGTGGTTGTTTTGCCTCATTGGAGATTGTAAGGTTGAGAGAGGAGTTCGGTACTCCTAGTGGAGAAATCCTTCTCGGTGAAGGCGGGGACGTAGAGCTAGGGGCTCGAACCTCGGAATATATCTTTGTGTTTGCGTTTGATCCATTATCTCTAAACTCTCTCTCCTTTATTTGTGTTGTGCATCATTCATAGCATCATTCATATTTGCTTGTGTTGAGCATTGATTCATATTGTCATATCTATTATATGCTTGTGTGCTTGTGTGCCTCACTTGTACTTAACCACGAGAGCTTTATATAGCACCTCAACTCTTATTCAGAGGAATCAAGAGGAGTTAGTCCAGAGCCCTTCACGGGGAATTCGGCTACACTCGTTGATTGTATTAAGTGTGTTGTAATTTAGTTTTAATTTCCGCTGTTAGCTCATTAGATTAGCGGTACACCTATTCACCCCCCTCTAGGTGTACTTTCAATTGGTATCAGAGCCTACGCTCCTGATACTTAGGTTTAACCACCTAGGAGTGAGATCCTTGTTTGCTAATCTATCATTTGTATTTTCTTGCACACATATAGTTTACACCATGGACTTCATGACCCCACCTATGTTTGATTCTTCCAACGTTATTGTTTGGAAGACTAGGATGTCCATTTACCTCTAAGCCCTAGGCTTGCATGTTTGTCTTGCCACTACCAAGAAATGCTATCTTGGTAATAGCAATCATATAGGGGCCAATGCACAAGCCCTTGAGGCTATTAGAAGCACGCTTTCAAAAGATTATCTTATGCTTGTTTCTAACCTTGATTCCGCCTTGCAGTGTGGAACAAGTTGACGACCACAACCACCACCTCCAAGCTTCAAATGCCAATCCAATAAGAGGAGGAATCTAGTGGAGAATCCGATTCACAATGCTTCATAGTCTAAGGGAATGACTCCCTTGAGGTACAATCGGAATCTCAATTAGATGATAATGATGCTAGTTCTTCATGTGATGAATTTGTTGATGCCAATGCTTTAAATGAAAAACTTTTTATTGTGTGTGAAAAACTAATAGAAAAATATAATATTTTGAAAAAGAAAAGTCTAGGTCTTAACAATGAAAATAAAAATTTGCATTATAGACTTGATATTGTTTTGTAAGAGAAAGAGGAGATTTCTAATGAGAGGGATTCATTGAAATCTCAACTTGATCTTGAAAATAAATTTTTAAAATCTAAAAATGATTGTGAAACTATTTTGAAGAAAAATGAAAACTTGTCTTCAAAAGTTAATTTTGTTTTAAAAGAAAATGATTTTTTAAAAATAAAAATTGCTTCAATTTCAAAAGATTTGAAAAATTGTTTAAAAAAAAATAAATCTTTGCAAAATAAAATAGATTCTCATGTTTGCCATGCTAGCTAGATCACTCCTTGCATGCTCCACTTCTTCTCTAATTAAAAATGATATAAATTTGTTGAAGAAGAACATGGATTGTTTGGGCTCCACTTTGAGCCAATGTGTTTCTACTCATACATGCTTGGAATCATTGTTTCGAAAGAAACAAGTTCCATCAATTATGCATGTACACCCTCCATGGCATACACATGCTCCTCACGGACACCATCACACTTTGTATGCTCATGTGTACACTTGTACCCATTGTGGACGTAAGGGCCATCTTGCTAAATTTGTTATGATAGAATACATGTTTCAAATTTAGCAAATAATTTTGTTTGGGTTAGAGAAGGGACTAACCCCCATGGACCCAAAAGAGTGTGGGTACCAAAGACCACCCCTATTGTGTTTGATGTAGGTGTGGGCTCTCGCATGACATGAGAGTATAGGTACCTTAGAGTGGATGCGTTTCAAGCTTCATGTGGACATTTTGGATGCATCACTTTCAAGGGATGTTTGGTGGGAGGACCACCTTATTTTGGAGACATGAAGAGTTGCCTCATAGGTTTTGGTAACGGTCTCTTACTCCTTATTTATGTTTACATGCTTTTCATGTTTATTGTTTATAGCATGATTTGATGTTTTTAGATTATTATGTTAATGTCATGATTATTAGATCCTTGACATACATGTATAGCATTTGAGACACCCATGTTTAATACGGATCATTATTTTAGTATTCTCACCATTGTTTAGCTATTATGTATTTCATAGTTCTAATAACATGTGGATTTACATAATGCTCATGTTTATGTTTACCATGTTTATTTATATCTTGTTTTTGTGCCTCATGATTTGAATATATGTTTAAATGTTAGTTTTTATTAAAACTAGGTATATACTTGTACATATAGTGGGCCATAAATAAATCTATATATGTTTGTGAAAAGTCACCTAGAGGGGGGGTGAATAGGTGATGATGCTAATCAAAGGGCAATTTAAAAATTTAAAGCTACAACAATCACAATCAAGAATCACAAGATGAATGCAAGCAAGTAAGTATGACAATGAATATGATGAGCAAGTAATAAGTGCAAGCAAAGTAGAGTAAGAATTGCAAGAATGTAAACTAATCGCAAACACAAGGATATGTTATCGAGGTTCGAGCACCCAGCTCTACTCCCCGCCTTCCCCAGAAGGATTCCGACCACTTCCACTATCACAAAGATCTCAAATACAATGGAGTACCCAACTCCTACAATCTCAAAAACTAGTAATTTCCTTGGTAGTCAAAAGACCACAAACTCTCTCTTTCAAATATCTCTTCCCTTACAAAGGTCCTTAGAGAATATTGAGTATGAATGAAGCTCTTGTGTGTAAGGAGAAAAGAGAATTAAATCAGAGAGTATTTGAAAAACCCTTCAGAAAATCAGTGAGAAATTCAGCACAAAAACCAAGAAACAAGTCTCTTTTGAAAGCCTTAAACTTTTGAATTTTCTAGCAATAATTGTTATAACAAATCTCTCCCCAAACACCCCTATTTATAGGAGAGGGCTAGGGTTAGGGATAAAACATAATTACTGATGTTTAGGAGGTAATTAGATCAAAATATATCCTTAAACGAATTTTTAAACACAAAATACAAAAATAAACAGCTCACTAAAAATCTCCCGTTACTGTTCAACGGACACATCGGTCGACTGGGCCGGTCGACCGGTAGATCAAAAATTTGACCTTATAGGCTAGCGGTCGACCGACCCGGTCGACTGAGAAAACCTGTGAGCAAAAACAATATCTCGGTCGACCGCCCTGGTCGACTGGCAGACATGCACACTGATACGTGCCTCTGCCAGAACTGCGGTCGACTGGTCCGGTCGACCGGACCAGACAGACACAGACTCGGTCGACTGTCTCGGTCGACCGGATCAGGTCAAAAATCAATTTTAAGAAAGAAAACAAAGAGGATTTTGATTTTAACAAAAATACTTTTGAACAGGGAATAGAATTAAACATAAAGATGTATTTGTAGGCAAAAACTTGTATGCAAAATATTTTTGTATAATTTATAAGAAATTATTTTGGAATGAGCATGTGCGCAAAAACGTGTGTGATAGAGCTTCAAACCTATCCACTATTCTTTAACATACTATAAACTGAAAAACAAATTATATGAAGACTTCTTGAGCTATCTTCAAGTCTTTGAGCCATCCAATGCATTGCTAGTGCCTTCTCTTCTATGATCCTTCCTTGATGTGCAATATGCCTTCCTTACTTTGTGGAACTTAGAAGTTCTTGCAATAGCTAAGTGAATGGTCTCTAAACATGGTACAAACTTGAAACTTATCTTAACAAACTTATTAGTACCAAATAGCTCTAATTTGGTTTGTCATCATCAAAACACAAAACAATTGGAGAGTGTAACCTCTTGGGCCAACAATCTCCCCCTTTTTGATGATGACAAAACAAATAGGCTATTAACAAAAATATAGGGAGGAGAAAACTCCCCCTCAAATTATGCTATACATAAAACACAAGAATATGCTCTAGATACCAATAATTGAAATGATGCACCAATTATAAAACACAAAAATTGCTCTTGATACCAAAAATACCAAAAACAACTAAAACACAAGAATTCTCAAAAAAAACATGAATTCAAAAACTCATACATACCTAAACATAAAACTCATAAAACAAATCTTTAAAATTAAAGCATATAAATTCATATGGAACCAAGACCAAATGAACTTATTTTTGTCATGTAAACTTATTCTCCCCCTTTTTGTCATACATCAAAAAGGGTTATGAAAAACATGTCTATTCAATAATACAAACATTAAGTTCTCCACAAATAAACGAAAATCTAGCAAAATCAAGAGGTTTAGTGAAAATATCGGCTAGTTGTAAATCCGTGGAAACATAATCAATATCTATATCACCTTTCTCAAAATGATCTCTAAGAAAGTGATATCTAATCTCAATGTGCTTGGTCTTACTATGTTGATTTGCATTTTTGGTCATGTGTATAGTACTAGTATTATCACAAAATATTTTTATATGATCAAAGTGCAAATCAAAATCAAGGAGAGTATGTTTCATCCAAAGGACTTGTGCACAACAAGCCCCCGCGGCAACATACTCCGCCTCGGCGGTTGAGAGAGCTACGGAATTTTGTTTCCTAGAGGACCATGAAACAAGACAATTACCAAGAAATTGACATGTCCCACTAGTACTCTTTCTATCTACTCTACAACCCGCATAGTCGGCATCCGAATAACTAGTCATTGAAAAATCTATAGTTTTCGGATACCAAAGACCCATTCCAATAGTGCCCTTAATATAACGAATAATGCGTTTTACCGCAATAAGATGAGACTCTTTAGGACACGATTGAAATCTAGCACAAAGACACACACTAAACATGATATCCGGCCTACTTGCCGTTAAATATAAAAGACTTCCTATCATGCTTCTATATAATTTAATATCAACATTTTTACCTTGTTCGTCCTTATCAAGCTTGGTTGTAGTTGCCATTGGAGTGTTGCAAGCCTTTGATCCTTCAAGCCCAAACTTCTTTACTAGCTCCTTTGCGTACTTGGCTTGGTTAATGAAGGTTCCGTCTTGCAATTGCTTGATTTGGAGTCCAAGGAAGAAATTGAGCTCACCCATTGAAGACATTTCAAATTCAAGTTGCATGACCTTCTCAAAATCCTTGCATAAAAGCTCATTAGTAGATCCAAAAATTATATCATCAACATAAATTTGCACAATTAAAATATCATTATCAACATGCTTAGTAAAAAGAGTTGTGTCTACTTTGCCTTTAATAAAATCATTTGAAATGAGAAAACTAGAAAGCCTTTCATACCAAGCTCTTGGAGCTTGTTTCAATCCATACAAAGCTTTATCAAGTTTAAAAACAAAATCGGGATGAACATGATCAACAAAACCGGGAGGTTGAGAAACATAAACTTCTTCATTAATAAACCCATTCAAAAATGCACTTTTCACATCCATTTGAAAAAGTTTAAAATTTTAAAACATGCAAAAGCTAGTGTCATCCGTATGGCTTCAAGCCGTGCTACGGGTGCAAAGGTCTCCTCAAAGTCAATTCCCTCAACTTGAGTGTAACCTTGGGCCACTAACCTAGCTTTATTCCTAATGACATTTCCGGACTCATCCATCTTGTTTCTAAAGATCCACTTAGTACCAATTATTGGTCTATCGTGGGGCTTAGGAACAAGGTGCCAAACTTGGTTGCGCTCAAATTGATTGAGTTCCTCTTGCATGGCAAGCAACCAATATGGGTCCGTCTCGGCTTCGAGAATGTCTTTTGGTTCAAAATGAGAAATGAAAGCAAAGTTACCACATAGGTCATGGAGTTTGGAGCGCGTTGTGACTCCTTTAGATGCATCACCCAAGATGAGCTCCTTAGGATGATTTGTAGCGTATCTCCAAGCTTTAGGAAGCGGTTGAGTGCTTTTCTCCTTATCCTCTTGAACTTCACCAATAGGGTCTAGCTTTTCTTCTTGAGCGGGTGAGTCCTTCAAGGATAGTCTCTCCATGTCTTCACCTAATGGTTCAATCTCTACAACATTCTCAACAACCACATTAGATTCTTCAAACTTAACATGCATGGTTTCTTCTATGGTAAGAGTAGATCTATTGAAAACTCTATATGCTTTGCTAGTAGAGGAATATCTAACAAAGATAGCCTCATAAGCCTTAGCATCAAATTTACCCAAATTATCCTTAGTATTCAAAACAAAACACTTGCATCCAAAAACTTTAAAATATGCAACATTTGGTTTTCTAGAATGATACATTTCAAAAGAAGTTTTTGAAGAATTTTTGCATAAATAAATACGATTCGATATATAGCATGCGGTGTTTACGGCCTCGGCCCATAAATATTGAGGGAGGTCATATTCACTTATCATTGTCCTAGCCATCTCTTGAAGTGTTCTATTTTTCCTTTCTACAACTCCATTTTGTTGTGGAGTTCTAGGACAAGACGTTTCATGCTTAATTCCCTTTTTCATCACAATAAGTCATGAAGAGTTGGTTAATAAACTCACCACCTCTATCACTTCTTATTCTCAAAATCGGAAAACCCTTTTCTTTTTCAACTCTTTTTCGAAAAATCTTAAAATGAGAAAAAGTTTGATCTTTATTTTGCAAAAAGAAAACCCAAGTAAAACGGGAAAAATCATCAACCAAACAAATGCAAATCTACTTCCATTTAAACTTTTAGTTTTAGTTGGTCCAAAAAGATCCATATGAATTAATTCTAAAGGCCTAGTTGACATGATATCCTTGATTGGTTTAAAGGAAGACTTGGTTTGTTTCCCAAGTTGGCACGCACCACAAATGCAGTCTTTCTCAAAATTCAAGCAAGGTATACCCTTCACCAATTCCTTTGAATTAATCCTAGAAATATGGTCAAAAGATGCATGTCCTAATCTTCTATGCCAAAGCCAAGAATTTTCATCAAAAGCATTCAAGCATTTAGTAGAACAATCTAAATTAAGCATGTCAATAATATAAACATTATTATCATGAAAACCGGTAAGAATACAATCATTAGATTTAACATCAAAAATCTTGCAAGAAGTATCATCAAAAACAACTTTAAGTCCACGATCACAAAGTTGACTAATGCTAAGCAAATTATGTTTTAAACCATCTACTAAAACAACATTCTCAATAATAGGAGATGCACCAATTTGAATGTTACCTATACCGATGATAGTTCCTTTGGAGTCATCCCCGAAGGTGACGGTGCCACCTTCCATGTACCTTGATAGGGTTGTGAAGTTGTTGATGTCTCATGTCATGTGTCTTGAACAACCACTATCAAGGTACCACCGCTCCCTACGTCTTGGAGCTTTGGTGTGTACCTACATCAAACAATTTAAGACTTGATTTTGGTACCCACATTTTCTTGGGTCCTCTAGGGTTAGTGTCATGAACCCAAACAAGATTATTTGTTCTATTTAGTTGATCATAACAAAACTTAGCTAAATGTCCATTTTTACCACAATATGTGCATCTATATACTCTACCATATTTAAAAGCATAGTGGGTGTGTGATTTGTGAGCATGAGCATTGTGAGCATGAGCATGAGAGGTGTTAGCATGAGAATTCTTAGCTTGTGAAGTGTTAGCATGTGAAGTGTGCTTTTTAGAAAACATGTTCTCAAGTTTCTTAGTATTGAAAGCACAATCATTTAAAACTTTTTCGAAATCATTCATTTTGGATTTAAAAGAAGAAATTTCTTTTTCATCAATAATAGGAGATTTTGCCTTACAAGAACTCTTGTAGGCACAAAATTCTTTTTGCATGGAAATGAAATTAGAAGAAACTTCATCTTTTTCTTTAGAAACAATGGCAAGTTGATTCTTAAGAAAAGCAACTTCTTTTTGTAATTTTAAGCATTCAAGTTTCTTATTATCATAAGTTTCAGAAAGTTCTACAAAGGCATGAACTAGAACTTCCTTACTTAGTTCATCATCTTCATCATCATGGGATTGAGGGGTTACCTTAGGTGTGTTTGCCATGAAACACATATTAGCTTGATCCACCTCCTCTTCGGACTCGCTTTCCGAATCCCATGTTGCTTTGTAGGCTTTCTTCTCCTCCGGTTTCTTTGGCTTGAAGGAGGAAGTCATCTTCTTCTTGAACTCCGGACAATCCGCCATGATATGTCCGGGTTTGCGGCAATTATAGCAAATGATCCTCCGCTCCTCTTTGCCTTCGAATTTTCTCCGGAAGTTGAACTTGTTCTTTCGGTACAACCTCTTGACATTCCGCACAAGTAGAGTTAGCTCCTCATCTTCTTCTTCGTCTTCATCATCGTCATCATTGGTGGATGAAGTCTTGAAGGCTATGGATTTCTTCTTTGAAGTAGTGGCTTCTTCTCTTGCCTTCTTCTCCATCTCATGGGTCTTTAGGTTCCCAATGAGACTAATGATGTCCATCTCGTCCTTGTCATTTAACTCCTTTAAGGTGGTGGCCTTAATCTCCCATGAAGAAGGAAGCGCCCGAATCACTTTCCGCACCTTTTGATCGTTGGAGATGTCATCACCTAATGAAGAAAGACCATTAGTGATTTTAGTGAAACGAGTAATCATACTATCAATAGATTCTTCATCAAGCATTTTGAATGACTCATATTGGGACCTCAAGAGATCTATTTTAGCTCTCTTGACTTGTGAAGTCCCTTCGTGTGTGACCAATAAATGTTGCCAAATCTCATAGGCGGATTGGCAATGAATTACCCGTGTAAGGTCATCCTCATTCAAGGCGGTTAAAAGGGAGTTTTGGGCTTTGGAGTTAGCCTCATATACTCTAAAGTTGAAGTCGGTCCAAGTGCTCTCATCACTATCGGGTGCTACATAGGGTTTAGTCAAGGACTTGGCCACTAAGCTACCCAAAGATTGCAAAAATATAGTCATCCTAACCTTCCAAATTGAGAAATTAAGTCCATCAAATTTAGGAGGGGTTTTGATGTTATCGGCCATGTTTACTAGTGAATGAATGGATGAATGAAAATGTTGATTAGCAATATTTTAAGGATCTCTCTATGGATGTTAAGCCAAACCTAGAGTCCAAGCTCTGATACCAATTGAAAAGTCACCTAGAGGGGGGGTGAATAGGTGATGATGCTAATCAAAGGGCAATTTAAAAATTTAAAGCTACAACAATCACAATCAAGAATCACAAGATGAATGCAAGCAAGTAAGTATGACAATGAATATGATGAGCAAGTAATAAGTGCAAGCAAAGTAGAGTAAGAATTGCAAGAATGTAAACCAATCGCAAACACAAGGATATGTTATCGAGGTTCGAGCACCCAGCTCTACTCCCCGCCTTCCCCAGAAGGATTCCGACCACTTCCACTATCACAAAGATCTCAAATACAATGGAGTACCCAACTCCTACAATCTCAAGAACTAGTAATTTCCTTGGTAGTCAAAAGACCACAAACTCTCTCTTTCAAATATCTCTTCCTTACAAAGGTCCTTAGAGAATATTGAGTAGGAATGAAGCTCTTGTGTGTAAGGAGAAAAGAGAATTAAATCAGAGAGTATTTGAAAAACCCTTCAGAAAATCAGTGAGAAATTCAGCACAAAAACCAAGAAACAAGTCTCTTTTGAAAGCCTTAAACTTTTGAATTTTCTAGCAATAATTGTTGTAACAAATCTCTCCCCAAACACCCATATTTATAGGAGAGAGCTAGGGTTAGGGATAAAACATAATTACTGATGTTTAGGAGGTAATTAGATCAAAATATATCTTTAAACGAATTTTTAAACACAAAAGACAAAAATAAACAGCTCACTAAAAATCTGCCCGTTACTGTTCAACGGACACATCGGTCGACTGGGCCGGTCGACCGGTAGATCAAAAATTTGACCGTTATAGGCTAGCGGTCGACCGACCCGGTCGACTGAGAAAACCTGTGAGCAAAAACAATATCTCGGTCGACCGCCCCGGTCGACTGGCAGACATGCACACTGATACGTGCCTCTGCCAGAACTGCGGTCGACTGGTCCGGTCGACCGGACCAGACAGACACATACTCGGTCGACTGTCTCGGTCGACCGGATCAGGTCAAAAATCAATTTTAAGAAAGAAAACAAAGAGGATTTTGATTTTAACAAAAATACTTTTGAACAGGGAATAGAATTAAACATAAAGATGTATTTGTAGGCAAAAACTTGTATGCAAAATATTTTTGTATAATTTATAAGAAATTATTTTGGAATGAGCATGTGCGCAAAAATGTGTGTGATAGAGCTTCAAACCTATCCACTATTCTTTAACATACTATAAACTGAAAAACAATTATATGAAGACTTCTTGAGCTATCTTCAAGTCTTTGAGCCATCCAATGCCTTGCTAGTGCCTTCTCTTCTATGATCCTTCCTTGATGTGCAATATGCCTTCCTTGCTTTGTGGAACTTAGAAGTTCTTGCAATAGCTAAGTGAATGGTCTCTAAACATGGTACAAACCTGAAACTTATCTTAACAAACTTATTAGTACCAAATAGCTCTAATTTGGTTTGTCATCATCAAAACACAAAACAATTGGAGAGTGTAACCTCTTGGGCCAACAGTTTGTACTTGAATGCTTATTTGTACCCATTAGATGTGTTAGTATAGTCTAGTTTTGATGATTCATACATTTTAAACTTGTATTCCCATTTTTGAATTTGTTTTCATGTTCATATGTTTAACTTCATGTATATGTCCATTTTATCTAAACTCTTGTTTATACATATACATCCTTTGAGCCACGTGCCTTCATGCATATATTTTAGTAGACTCGTTGTGTTTGGATATGTATGTATATCTTAGTTTGTATAAGACATACATATACCTTGAAAATTAAATAGTTTTGATGATTTTCACATTTTTAAGGAATATCGAGCTTAATTGCATATTTTCATAATAACATGTTTCACTTAACACTTGTACACTCACTCTATATAATTGTTTCTCATGATTGTGTTTTTCATGAGTATGTATGAGCTTTATGGATTTTGAGTGTTTAGTGCCATGTGACTTATATGTGTTTTATGAAAAATAATTTTGTTATATTCCTTGCTTGAAGGATTTCATACTAGTTAACAAGTTTTTCATTAAACTAGTTCGTATTATTCTTTTGGTAGATGTTTTCAATAATACTATATTTCACAAATCTATTTTTGAAAACCCCTACCATCAACGGGCGGTTGGATGGGAGACCATGCCTATGTATGCTTAATATTGAAAATCATTTTAAACATGAGCATATGTTGGGAAGATAGGAATATGAGATATACATTTGACATTATTGTTGTTTCAATTGGTATCATTGAATTCTTTCAGTTGGTATCAATTTTGACTTTTATTGTATACTCATATATTGTTTTTGTGTATGTATGCTTTCAATTGGTATCATCTATTTTGATTGGTACTCATTTTTCATACACTTAGCTGGTATTTCATAAAGGGGGAGAAATTTTGATTTTGTCTTTCAATTGATATTAATTTTCACTCCCACACTTTATGATGAAAAAGATTATAAAAATGAATTTTGGTTTGATTTTGAATGAAACATATTTTCTTTTGGTATCATATGCTAATAAAGTATAATACTTTCATTTGGTATCAAATTGTTTATTTACCATTGGTATGTTATTTGTTTACTTATCAATTGGTATCACGATTTTGTTTTTACTTTCAATTAGTATAAAAAAAAAATTAAACAATTTGTTTCAATGCGTTATTTACTTTCAATTGGTATAGGCATTTCTTAAATGTTTTTATGTTTAGTTTTTATTGATATCAAGATGCACTTCATTGACATATTTTTAATTGGTATCATTGTTTAATGTCACCCCTTTATAGATTCTTTGTTTCGAACAAAAAGGGGGAGAAGATTTGTTGGTTTCATGTTTACTTGTACCCCTTATTGATATTGTTTTTGTTTTAGACAAAAAGGGGGAAAACATGTTGTTTTGAGTTTCTTTCTTAGACCCCTTTGTTGATGATTGACAAAAAGGGGGAGAAGAATTTGAGTTTATATGCATATGTTTTTGTATGCATGTTTTATGTTTTTAGAAACAGAACATTATTTGTTTATGTATTGGTATCAAGAGCATTACTTGTTTTTGGTATGAAGAGTTTTGTTTAAAGAACATGTTTTATTATTTTATGCATGACTATGCATTTACATGTTTATGAGCTATTCATTGCATATCTTTATGTTTATTTGTTATGCATGAGTTAAGGGGAGCTTCTTTAAAGCTTAACTTTAATCCATGCATATATAACTCCATGAGTTTTGTCATCATCAAAAAGGGGGAGATTGTTGGCCTAGAGGCCTTTCACTCTAGTTTTGATGATGATTAACTCATGTAGTTATGTTTACTAATAATCTTGTGATTTTAGTTTTAGATCTTTTAGCAAGATATTAGTTGGTGATTGCTTCAACAAGATAGGTTTGGAAGCTCTCACAGGGTGATTCCAGAGCCCGAGAATCAAGATGATACATAGCCTTGCTCGTTGGATCACGGAGTTTTGGACCGAGTTGACTTGAAGATGAAGATCGTCAAGAAGACTTAGGTATCATAGAGCTTAGTGTGTTTAGATCCATTTGTAAAGATAAGAATAGTTGATATGCTCAA
Source organism: Agave tequilana (assembly GCA_038442645.1). NCBI lineage: Eukaryota > Viridiplantae > Streptophyta > Magnoliopsida > Asparagales > Asparagaceae > Agave > Agave tequilana. The sequence continues at coordinate 26,566 of JAVJIF010001257.1, forward strand.
GTGCACAATCACACACATTTTATGTTTGGATATTGGTTTTTCGGTTTTTGGCTTAACCGATATTTGTTTTCATGAATAGTAGATCAAAACAAGTTTAATTGGTTTATGTATAGTAGATTCATTCTATACATGCATACTTAAAATTCCTAGACAAACTTATTTTGACTATCCTATTCATGTGTTGAAAAATCCAAGTTTGATAAAATACAGGTTTTGATTTTTGGTAAAATTTACAAGACACAAAAATAGTCCAAATTGCTTGATATTCGAGTTGAAATTTTTATCCCATTTTGTATATCAATGCAAAATGATAAAACTATTTTTGGGGATTTTTAGAAGATTTATAAGAATTTTAGAATTATTAAAAACCTATTTTTCTGACCCAGAATAGTGGCTGCCAGGCCCTGGCGGTCGACCGGGCCAGTCGACCAGGATCCAGAGCCGGTCGATCGGTCGGTCGATCGACGTGCACAGATCTAGGCACGTTGGCCAGGCACAGGGGCCGGTCGATCGGGCGGTCGACCGGGCAGAGAGCTTGTTCGCCCAAAGGCCCTTCACCCTAGTTTTGATGATGATCAACTCATGTAGTTATAGTTACTAATGATCTTGTGTTTAATTAGTGACAGATTCATGATCAAGATCTTAGTAGGTGCATAGCTCAACAAAGGATTAAAGAACAAGATTTGGAGCTTGCATGTGGTGATCCAAGGAGTTTTTGGATCAAGCTTGGACCAAGTCAAGAAGATGAGAAGCCTTCAAGTGAAGACTTCAAGAAGTTGAAGACTTGGGTCTAGGTATAGAATTTGTATTTTTGTTTTAGTAAAAATGTAAAGGATAGATAGTTGGTGGATTGCTCAAGTTATATCACACACACACACTCTTGATTAGAACTCTTGATTTAAAGTGCTTTTATAAAAGAATTTTTATTTAGAACAAAGATTTTCTTTGAGACAAAATATTTATCTTGGATTTTGGTATTTCATAGTTCATATCTTTAACCAAAATCATGATAAGAGCTTTATGTCAAAAACATAGATATTCCATATTGATTGTGTAGTGGATCATATCCATACACACCATGCTTTTAAAATGAACTCAAATATCTTGTTTTTGTATTTGATGAAGATTTAGAAAAACAAGTTTGGAAAAACATGTTTTGGAAAAATATATTTTAGTTATTGAGCTAATATTTCCAAGTTACAAAATAGACCAAAACATATATAACATGTCTTGATTTTGTGCAAGCATGTTTGTTCTTTCAAGTATATTGGTAAAACTATTTTTGTAGAATTTCTATGTATTTTTAGGATTTTATAAAAAGATTTTAAATCCTGTTTTCAGACCTGGAGACTGGCTGACAGGCCATGTCGGTCGACCGGACCGGTCGACCGATGTGCACAGCCCTGTGCACGTTGTCAGCACAGTGGCCGGTCGACCGGGTCGGTCGACCGACCAAGAGAGTTTGCTCTCTGGAAATGTCCAGTCGACCGATAGGTCGACCGACAGTTCATTCCAGGTTATCGGTCGACCGAGCCGGTCGACCGGTGGCTACAACGGTCAGAAAAATGACCGTTGGCCGGTCGACCGGCGGTCGACCGACAGCACTGACACAGCCCCAACGGCTCTATTTTCTGGGAGCCTATAAAAGGGGGTTTTGTCTATTGTTTTGAGGTTAAGATTTTGGAGATTTCTTGAGCTGTTTTTCTGATACTTTTAGAAGAGTTTTCTCCACAAAATAGAGTGCTAATACTTCCAATCAAAAGGGAGTTTTTATCAAGAGAGTGTTAAGTGATTCTTTGAGTTTTTCACCATAGTCTTTCCTTGCTTTTCTCACACCACACTTGAGCTTTCCATTGCTAGATATTCCTATAGGTGTGTTGTAGTGAGAGTGCTCTTTAGGTGATCAAGAGTTGTGATCATCAAAGAGATCCTTTCTTTGTACTTTGAGGAAGCGGGCAAGTGTGCTCGTTGTGGTGTGGAGTTCGGTTGTGAACTCTTGGTGGTTCGAGGTGCGGCCTCGGCAAGCTTAGGGGGCTTGCGTGTGTACGGGACTTGGGAGTCCGAGGGTTTGTAGGTGTACGGCACCGAGGAGAGATCCGGTGGGATCTTACATAGTGGAAATCCTTCGTGTGTCGAAGGCGGGGATGTAGAGCAAGTGTGCTCGAACCTCGAAACAAATCCTTTGTGTTTGCGATTGCTTACTCTTCCCTCTCTCTCTCTTTGTCTCTTTTATATCTTGCATTTACTTTCATTGTCTTCACTTGTACATGCTTGATATACCCTTGTGCTTATATTGTTATATACTTGCGTGGGATTGCTTGTTAACACTAGTATTCAACCAAGAGAGCCAACGCGGCACCTCAACCCATTCAAGGGGAATCTAGAGGAGCTTGTCCAGAGCCTCGCAAGGGGAATTCGGCAACACTCTTGGTTATACATAAGTGTTAAATTAAAAAGAAGTTTTAATTTGGTCAACTTAGTTTTAATTCCGCATTATTTGTTCATAAGTGACCTTTAGATTAGCCATCACCTATTCACCCCCCTCTAGGTGATCTTACAATTGGTATCAGAGCTAGTGCTCTTGATATTGGGTCTAACAACCTAAGAGTTAAAGATCCTCCTTTTTGGCTAATCACAATATTTTTGTACACACACACCTTACCATGGACTTCATGTCTCCACCCACCTTTGACATTCTTAACATCCAAATTTGGAAGGTTAGATGTCTTTGTTCCTAAAAGCCCTAGGTTATAATGTATATCTTGCCACTACTAATAATGCTTATTGTATAGATGGTAAGAATCTTGAGGCTAATACTAAAGCCCTACATGCTTTAAAGAGCACCCTAAATGATGATTATTTATGTAGGGTTGCTAATATTGATATGGCTTTTGTAGTATGGAACACCCTCATCTCCCTTGGCGAAAATGAACAATACTATGCGGGGAGCGATTCGGATGTTGGAAGCGACACCTCCAACAAGTGCTACATGGTCCAAGGGGATGACCCCCTTGAGGTAAATACCGAATCCGATGATGAGGATGCTAGTATGTCATATGATGAGCTAAATTCCTTATGCCAATTATTGCTTGAAAGATATGACATAATTAAGAAAGAAAATAAAAATTTGAAAAAGGACATTGCATGCATGCATAAGGAACAAGATTCATTTAGAAGTAACATTGCATGTTTAGAAAAAGATAACAAGATTTTGAAAAAGGAATTTGATTGCATGCTTAATGAAAATGATTCACTTAGAAATAAAGTCGCATGCTTAGAAAAAGAAAAAGAAGATTTGAAAAATGAGAATGTTTCCTTATTTTCTAAATTGAGTACTTTGTGTGAAGGAAACAATACTTTGAAAGAAAAGATTGATTTGGTGGAAAAACAAAAGGAAAGTATTTTGCAAGAAAATAAGTCTTTGAAAAGAAAATTTGTTGAAAAAGAAAAAGATAATGTTTGTAAAAGAAAAAGAAAAATGATTCTTCATCTCATCATGCTTTTCATGCCACAACTAATGAGATTAAGAATATGAAAAATAAGATAGATAATTTGAGCTCTAATTTGAGCACATGTGCATTTAACCATTCTAAGTTGGAATCCTTGTTTCAAAAGAAACAAGTTCCCCATGCTCATGCTCATACACATCATGCTCATGCTTATGGTGCACATCACGATCACAATCACACTCATAAGCATCATGCTAAGGTGTACATATGTACACATTGTGGCCGCAAAGGCCATCTAGCAAGATTTTGTTTTGATAAGAAACATATTTATATTTTGCTAAGTATAATAGATTTTGGGTTCCTTACAACAATGCTAACCCCAAAGGACCCAAGAAAACATGGGTACCAAAACCACCACCCTTTGATTTTGATATAGGTGGAGGCTCTCACAAAACGTGAGAGGATTGGTGCCTTGGTAGCGAATGCAATGAACATGATGGACAAACTTTGGATGCATTGCTATCAAGGAATTTTGGTGGAAAAGACCACCATACTTGGAGCTTTGTAGTTGGTAACAACTTCTAAACTCCTATTTTTTTTTACATGCTTTATACTTTTATCATATTCATAGCATGTTCATGTTTTAAGATTTTTCATGTGCTTCATGTGGTATTTACATGCTTAGATGTAGAATATTTCAAAACTTGTATTCATACATAGATGTATAGTGAAATACAATTGAATCATATATATAATTTGAACTTCATGCTCACTTGTATCCACTTTATGCATATGTATAATCTAGTTTTGATAATTCTCATATATACATGTTTTGCCAATTTTTGTGATTTACTTCATGTATATGGGTGTTTAATTCAAATCTAATAAATATACATGTATACCCGTGAGTCTCTTGCCTTCATGCAAACATTTAATAGACTCTTTTATTTTTGGGATATGTATGCATATTGTTAGATTTGTATAAACCATACATATACCATGAAAATTGTTGATTTTAGTGAAAAATGATTTTTCATGATTTGTTGTTAAAATTTGACTTATGATCGTTTTGGGCTTCAATGACTATTTTCATGAAGATACTATTTACATAACCTTTGAACACTCATCTTTAAGAAAACATATAATTTGGAGCTTTATGGACTATGAGTGCTTGAACTTTTATGTACTTAGTAGTATTTATGAAAAACATTTGAATTTGATGTATTTGAAGGATCTTTAACTAGTTTTTCAAAAACAATTTATACTAGTTAGTTATTCTTCAAATAGCCTTTGAGATTTACACATGATCCTATTTTTATGGATAAATTCTTTTGTGATTTCAAAATTTTGATGCTTCATTGTATTGAATATTAGTTTAGATGTTAGTATTTGTCAACACTTGGATTTATACTTGTACACCTTATGGACCACAAATAAATCTATATATGATTGGGTTGAATGCTTATTTGTGCCTATTAGATGTACTAGTATAGCCTTATGTTGATGATCATTACATTCTTAAACTTGTATTCCCATTTGGATTTATGTTATGATCATGTGATTTCATTTCATGTATATGGTTATTTTGCCAAAACATTAAGATATACATGTATACCTCTTGAGTCATTTGCCTTTCATGCAAATCTACATATATGGACTCAATTGCATTAGGGATATGTATGTATGCTTCTTGTGTTGACAAAATATACATATACCTTGAAATATAATTATTTTAAAATAAAGAAATTTTTGTGATGATTTTCATGCTTTCAAAAATTTATGTTTTAAAGGAATATTGAACTTTATTGCTATTTTTCATGATGCCATGTTCCACATAACACTAGTACACTCACTTCTTTTCAATATGGACTTTATGGATACTAGAGTGTTTTTAGTGCCTTGTGTTTCATTGATATTTCATGAAAAACCTTTGATTTATTCCTTGATTAAAGGATTCCGTACTAGTTGTTAAACACCTTCATTTAACTAGTTCGAATTCTTCATGTGGTAGATTATATGATATATACACTTAAGCTTAATTTTCAATTGGTATCATTGGATATTTTCAATTGGTATCAATTTGACCTCTTATGTATATACTCATATTTTTGCTTTCCCATATATGTATGTATCACCTTCAATTGATATTAGTTCTTCATACATATATATGATTTGTTGTGTGCTTGTATCTAAATGGACTTATATTTTTAAGCACATAGATTGTTAATGCTAAGCATAATTAGACTTCAAATTGGTATTTCATAATAAGCTTGTGCATTGTACTTGTTTTGAAATTGGTATCAAAAATTCAAAATTTGATTATTTTACAATTGATATCTCAAAATTTGTTGTTACTAAGAAAAAGTTAAAATTTTGTTTTGATAAAGAAAAATTCAAAATTTTTAATTTGTATTGCCTATATGCAAGGAGAGCTTAACATCTCTTCTACGTATAGATTCATGTTGAGTATATTATAATTTGAGGAGCTTGACAACTCTTTTTTTCATGATATACGTGTGTAGGGGAGCTTCACATCTCCTCTTATGCATGACATATTATACGTTATGTGAATTAGGGCTTGTCATCCCTCTTTCATGTCATGTATATGTGTCGGGAAGCTAACTTAACGTCTTCCTCTTCATGAATTTATATCGCATATAAATTTTATTGATTGAATTGTATTTTACCCTCCTTGATTTCCTTATTTTTCACAAAAAGCGGGAGAAAATTTGTTTGATGTATTTTTACTTTGAACCCTTTGTTGATGATTGACAAAAAGGGGGAGAAGTATTTGAGATTGTATTGTATATGCATGTTTTCATTGCTTAAGGGGGAGAAGTATTTGTCCTTCTTACTTTGTCCTTCTTACTTATTATGCATATATGTTGTATTTTGCAATTAGGAGAAAAAGATTTGATTTATGATTTGATTTATATGATTGCATCTCCTACATTGCATACATGTCATGTGCTTTTATTGCCATATCTATTATTTATTTGGTATGCATGAGTTAAGGGGGAGCTTCTTTGAAGCTTTACTTTAATCCATGCATATATAACTCCATGAGTTTTGTCATCATCAAAAAGAGGGAGATTGTTGGCCCAAAGGCCCTTCACCCTAGTTTTGATGATGATCAACTCATGTAGTTATAGTTACTAATGATCTTGTGTTTAATTAGTGACAGATTCATGATCAAGATCTTAGTAGGTGCATAGCTCAACAAAGGATTAAAGAACAAGATTTGGAGCTTGCATGTGGTGATCCAAGGAGTTTTTGGATCAAGCTTGGACCAAGTCAAGAAGATGAGAAGCCTTCAAGTGAAGACTTCAAGAAGTTGAAGACTTGGGTCTAGGTATAGAATTTGTATTTTTGTTTTAGTAAAAATGTAAAGGATAGATAGTTGGTGGATTGCTCAAGTTATATCACACACACACTCTTGATTAGAACTCTTGATTTAAAGTGCTTTCATAAAAGAATTTTATTTAGAACAAAGATTTTCTTTGAGACAAAATATTTATCTTGGATTTTGGTATTTCATAGTTCATATCTTTAAACCAAAATCATGATAAGAGTTTTATGTCAAAAACATAGATATTCCATATTGATTGTGTAGTGGATCATATCCATACACACCATGCTTTTAAAATGAACTCAAATATCTTGTTTTTGTATTTGATGAAGATTTAGAAAAACAAGTTTGGAAAAACATGTTTTGGAAAATACATTTTAGTTATTGAGCTAATATTTCCAAGTTACAAAAATAGACCTAAACATATATAACATGTCTTGATTTTGTGCAAGCATGTTTGTTCTTTCAAGTATATTGGTAAAACTTTTTTGTAGAATTTCTATGTATTTTTAGGATTTTATAAAAAGATTTTAAATCCTGTTTTCAGACCTGGAGACTGGCTGACAGGCCATGTCGGTCGACCGGACCGGTCGACCGATGTGCACAGCCCTGTGCACGTTGTCAGCACAGTGGCCGGTCGACCAGGTCGGTCGACCGACCAAGAGAGTTTGCTCTCTGGAAATGTCCAGTCGACCGATAGGTCGACCGACAGTTCATTCCAGGTTATCGGTCGACCGAGCCGGTCGACCGGTGGCTACAACGGTCAGAAAAATGACCGTTGGCCGGTCGACCGCGGTCGACCGACAGCACTGACACAGCCCCAACGGCTCTATTTTCTGGGAGCCTATAAAAGGGGGTTTTGTCTATTGTTTTGAGGTTAAGATTTTGGAGATTTCTTGAGCTGTTTTTCTGATACTTTTAGAAGAGTTTTCTCCACAAAATAGAGTGCTAATACTTCCAATCAAAAGGGAGTTTTTATCAAGAGAGTGTTAAGTGATTCTTTGAGTTTTTCACCATAGTCTTTCCTTGCTTTTCTCACACCACACTTGAGCTTTCCATTGCTAGATATTCCTATAGGTGTGTTGTAGTGAGAGTGCTCTTTAGGTGATCAAGAGTTGTGATCATCAAAGAGATCCTTTCTTTGTACTTTGAGGAAGCGGGCAAGTGTGCTCGTTGTGGTGTGGAGTTCGGTTGTGAACTCTTGGTGGTTCGAGGTGCGGCCTCGGCAAGCTTAGGGGGCTTGCGTGTGTACGGGACTTGGGAGTCCGAGGGTTTGTAGGTGTACGGCACCGAGGAGAGATCCGGTGGGATCTTACATAGTGGAAATCCTTCGTGTGTCGAAGGCGGGGATGTAGAGCAAGTGTGCTCGAACCTCGAAACAAATCCTTTGTGTTTGCGATTGCTTACTCTTCCCTCTCTCTCTCTTTGTCTCTTTTTATATCTTGCATTTACTTTCATTGTCTTCACTTGTACATGCTTGATATACCCTTGTGCTTATATTGTATATACTTGCGTGGGATTGCTTGTTAACACTAGTATTCAACCAAGAGAGCCAACGCGGCAACTCAACCCATTCAAGGGAATCTAGAGGAGCTTGTCCAGAACCTCGCAAGGGGAATTCGGCAACACTCTTGGTTATACATAAGTGTTAAATTAAAAAGAAGTTTTAATTTGGTCAACTTAGTTTTAATTCCGCATTATTTGTTCATAAGTGACCTTTAGATTAGCCATCACCTATTCACCCCCCCTCTAGGTGATCTTACAATTGGTATCAGAGCTAGTGCTCTTGATATTGGGTCTAACAACCTAAGAGTTAAAGATCCTCCTTTTTGGCTAATCACAATATTTTTGTACACACACACCTTACCATGGACTTCATGTCTCCACCCACCTTTGACATTCTTAACATCCAAATTTGGAAGGTTAAGATGTCTTTGTTCCTAAAAGCCCTAGGTTATAATGTATATCTTGCCACTACTAATAATGCTTATTGTATAGATGGTAAGAATCTTGAGGCTAATACTAAAGCCCTACATGCTTTAAAGAGCACCCTAAATGATGATTATTTATGTAGGGTTGCTAATATTGATATGGCTTTTGTAGTATGGAACACCCTCATCTCCCTTGGCGAAAATGAACAATACTATGCGGGGAGCGATTCGGATGTTGGAAGCGACACCTCCAACAAGTGCTACATGGTCCAAGGGGATGACCCCCTTGAGGTAAATACCGAATCCGATGATGAGGATGCTAGTATGTCATATGATGAGCTAAATTCCTTATGCCAATTATTGCTTGAAAGATATGACATAATTAAGAAAGAAAATAAAAATTTGAAAAAGGACATTGCATGCATGCATAAGGAACAAGATTCATTTAGAAGTAACATTGCATGTTTAGAAAAAGATAACAAGATTTTGAAAAAGGAATTTGATTGCATGCTTAATGAAAATGATTCACTTAGAAATAAAGTCGCATGCTTAGAAAAAGAAAAAGAAGATTTGAAAAATGAGAATGTTTCCTTATTTTCTAAATTGAGTACTTTGTGTGAAGGAAACAATACTTTGAAAGAAAAGATTGATTTGGTGGAAAAACAAAAGGAAAGTATTTTGCAAGAAAATAAGTCTTTGAAAAGAAAATTTGTTGAAAAAGAAAAAGATAATGTTTGTAAAAAGAAAAAGAAAAATGATTCTTCATCTCATCATGCTTTTCATGCCACAACTAATGAGATTAAGAATATGAAAAATAAGATAGATAATTTGAGCTCTAATTTGAGCACATGTGCATTTAACCATTCTAAGTTGGAATCCTTGTTTCAAAAGAAACAAGTTCCCCATGCTCATGCTCATACACATCATGCTCATGCTTATGGTGCACATCACGATCACAATCACACTCATAAGCATCATGCTAAGGTGTACATATGTACACATTGTGGCCGCAAAGGCCATCTAGCAAGATATTGTTTTGATAAGAAACCATATTTATATTTTGCTAAGTATAATAGATTTTGGGTTCCTTACAACAATGCTAACCCCAAAGGACCCAAGAAAACATGGGTACCAAAACCACCACCCTTTGATTTTGATATAGGTGGAGGCTCTCACAAAACGTGAGAGGATTGGTGCCTTGGTAGCGAATGCAATGAACATGATGGACAAACTTTTGGATGCATTGCTATCAAGGAATTTTGGTGGAAAAGACCACCATACTTGGAGCTTTGTAGTTGGTAACAACTTCTAAACTCCTATTTTTTTTACATGCTTTATACTTTTATCATATTCATAGCATGTTCATGTTTTAAGATTTTTCATGTGCTTCATGTGGTATTTACATGCTTAGATGTAGAATATTTCAAAACTTGTATTCATACATAGATGTATAGTGAAATACAATTGAATCATATATATAATTTGAACTTCATGCTCACTTGTATCCACTTTATGCATATGTATAATCTAGTTTTGATAATTCTCATATATACATGTTTTGCCAATTTTTGTGATTTACTTCATGTATATGGGTGTTTAATTCAAATCTAATAAATATACATGTATACCCGTGAGTCTCTTGCCTTCATGCAAACATTTAATAGACTCTTTTATTTTTGGGATATGTATGCATATTGTTAGATTTGTATAAACCATACATATACCATGAAAATTGTTGATTTTAGTGAAAAATGATTTTTCATGATTTGTTGTTAAAATTTGACTTATGATCGTTTTGGGCTTCAATGACTATTTTCATGAAGATACTATTTACATAACCTTTGAACACTCATCTTTAAGAAAACATATAATTTGGAGCTTTATGGACTATGAGTGCTTGAACTTTTATGTACTTAGTAGTATTTATGAAAAACATTTGAATTTGATGTATTTGAAGGATCTTTAACTAGTTTTTCAAAACAATTTATACTAGTTAGTTATTCTTCAAATAGCCTTTGAGATTTACACATGATCCTATTTTTATGGATAAATTCTTTGTGATTTCAAAATTTTGATGCTTCATTGTATTGAATATTAGTTTAGATGTTAGTATTTGTCAACACTTGGATTTATACTTGTACACCTTATGGACCACAAATAAATCTATATATGATTGGGTTGAATGCTTATTTGTGCCTATTAGATGTACTAGTATAGCCTTATGTTGATGATCATTACATTCTTAAACTTGTATTCCCATTTGGATTTATGTTATGATCATGTGATTTCATTTCATGTATATGGTTATTTTGCCAAAACATTAAGATATACATGTATACCTCTTGAGTCATTTGCCTTTCATGCAAATCTACATATATGGACTCAATTGCATTAGGGATATGTATGTATGCTTCTTGTGTTGACAAAATATACATATACCTTGAAATATAATTATTTTAAAATAAAGAAATTTTTGTGATGATTTTCATGCTTTCAAAAATTTATGTTTTAAAGGAATATTGAACTTTATTGCTATTTTTCATGATGCCATGTTCCACATAACACTAGTACACTCACTTCTTTTCAATATGGACTTTATGGATACTAGAGTGTTTTTAGTGCCTTGTGTTTCATTGATATTTCATGAAAAACCTTTGATTTATTCCTTGATTAAAGGATTCCGTACTAGTTGTTAAACACCTTCATTTAACTAGTTCGAATTCTTCATGTGGTAGATTATATGATATATACACTTAAGCTTAATTTTCAATTGGTATCATTGGATATTTTCAATTGGTATCAATTTGACCTCTTATGTATATACTCATATTTTTGCTTTCCCATATATGTATGTATCACCTTCAATTGATATTAGTTCTTCATACATATATATGATTTGTTGTGTGCTTGTATCTAAATGGACTTATATTTTTAAAGCACATAGATTGTTAATGCTAAGCTTAATTAGACTTCAAATTGGTATTTCATAATAAGCTTGTGCATTGTACTTGTTTTGAAATTGGTATCAAAAATTCAAATTTGATTATTTTACAATTGATATCTCAAAATTTGTTGTTACTAAGAAAAAGTTAAAATTTTGTTTTGATAAAGAAAAATTCAAAATTTTAATTTGTATTGCCTATATGCAAGGAGAGCTTAACATCTCTTCTACGTATAGATTCATGTTGAGTATATTATAATTTGAGGAGCTTGACAACTCTTTTTTTCATGATATACGTGTGTAGGGGGAGCTTCACATCTCCTCTTATGCATGACATATTATACGTTATGTGAATTAGGGCTTGTCATCCCTCTTTCATGTCATGTATATGTGTCGGGAAGCTAACTTAACGTCTTCCTCTTCATGAATTTATATCGCATATAAATTTTATTGATTGAATTGTATTTTACCCTCCTTGATTTCCTTATTTTTCACAAAAGCGGGAGAAAATTTGTTTGATGTATTTTTACTTTGAACCCTTTGTTGATGATTGACAAAAGGGGGAGAAGTATTTGAGATTGTATTGTATATGCATGTTTTCATTGCTTAAGGGGGAGAAGTATTTGTCCTTCTTACTTTGTCCTTCTTACTTATTATGCATATATGTTGTATTTTGCAATTAGGAGAAAAATTTGATTTATGATTTGATTTATATGATTGCATCTCCTACATTGCATACATGTCATGTGCTTTTATTGCCATATCTATTATTTATTTGGTATGCATGAGTTAAGGGGGAGCTTCTTTGAAGCTTTACTTTAATCCATGCATATATAACTCCATGAGTTTTGTCATCATCAAAAAGGGGGAGATTGTTGGCCAAAGGCCCTTCACCCTAGTTTTGATGATGATCAACTCATGTAGTTATAGTTACTAATGATCTTGTGTTTAATTAGTGACAGATTCATGATCAAGATCTTAGTAGGTGCATAGCTCAACAAAGGATTAAGAACAAGATTTGGAGCTTGCATGTGGTGATCCAAGGAGTTTTTGGATCAAGCTTGGACCAAGTCAAGAAGATGAGAAGCCTTCAAGTGAAGACTTCAAGAAGTTGAAGACTTGGGTCTAGGTATAGAATTTGTATTTTTGTTTTAGTAAAAATGTAAAGGATAGATAGTTGTTGGATTGCTCAAGTTATATCACACACACACACTCTTGATTAGAACTCTTGATTTAAAGTGCTTTCATAAAAGAATTTTTATTAGAACAAAGATTTTCTTTGAGACAAAATATTTATCTTGGATTTTGGTATTTCATAGTTCATATCTTTAAACCAAAATCATGATAAGAGCTTTATGTCAAAAACATAGATATTCCATATTGATTGTGTAGTGGATCATATCCATACACACCATGCTTTTAAAATGAACTCAAATATCTTGTTTTTGTATTTGATGAAGATTTAGAAAAACAAGTTTGGAAAAACATGTTTTGGAAAAATACATTTTAGTTATTGAGCTAATATTTCCAAGTTACAAAAATAGACCAAAACATATATAACATGTCTTGATTTTGTGCAAGCATGTTTGTTCTTTCAAGTATATTGGTAAAATTTTTGTAGAATTTTCTATGTATTTTTAGGATTTTATAAAAAGATTTTAAATCCTGTTTTCAGACCTGGAGACTGGCTGACAGGCCATGTCGGTCGACCGGACCGGTCGACCGATGTGCACAGCCCTGTGCACGTTGTCAGCACAGTGGCCGGTCGACCGGGTCGGTCGACCGACCAAGAGAGTTTGCTCTCTGGAAATGTCCAGTCGACCGATAGGTCGACCGACAGTTCATTCCAGGTTATCGGTCGACCGAGCCGGTCGACCGGTGGCTACAACGGTCAGAAAAATGACCGTTGGCCGGTCGACCGGCGGTCGACCGACAGCACTGACACAGCCCCAACGGCTCTATTTTCTGGGAGCCTATAAAAGGGGGTTTTGTCTATTGTTTTGAGGTTAAGATTTTGGAGATTTCTTGAGCTGTTTTTCTGATACTTTTAGAAGAGTTTTCTCCACAAAATAGAGTGCTAATACTTCCAATCAAAAGGAGTTTTTTATCAAGAGAGTGTTAAGTGATTCTTTGAGTTTTTCACCATAGTCTTTCCTTGCTTTTCTCACACCACACTTGAGCTTTCCATTGCTAGATATTCCTATAGGTGTGTTGTAGTGAGAGTGCTCTTTAGGTGATCAAGAGTTGTGATCATCAAAGAGATCCTTTCTTTGTACTTTGAGGAAGCGGGCAAGTGTGCTCGTTGTGGTGTGGAGTTCGGTTGTGAACTCTTGGTGGTTCGAGGTGCGGCCTCGGCAAGCTTAGGGGGCTTGCGTGTGTACGGGACTTGGGAGTCCGAGGTTTGTAGGTGTACGGCACCGAGGAGAGATCCGGTGGGATCTTACATAGTGGAAATCCTTCGTGTGTCGAAGGCGGGGATGTAAAGCAAGTGTGCTCGAACCTCGAAACAAATCCTTTGTGTTTGCGATTGCTTACTCTTCCCTCTCTCTCTCTTGTCTCTTTTATATCTTGCATTTACTTTCATTGTCTTCACTTGTACATGCTTGATATACCCTTGTGCTTATATTGTTATATACTTGCGTGGGATTGCTTGTTAACACTAGTATTCAACCAGAGAGCCAACGCGGCACCTCAACCCATTCAAGGGGAATCTAGAGGAGCTTGTCCAGAGCCTCGCAAGGGAATTCGGCAACACTCTTGGTTATACATAAGTGTTAAATTAAAAAGTTTTAATTTGGTCAACTTAGTTTTAATTCCGCATTATTTGTTCATAAGTGACCTTTAGATTAGCCATCACCTATTCACCCCCCCTCTAGGTGATCTTACAATTGGTATCAGAGCTAGTGCTCTTGATATTGGGTCTAACAACCTAAGAGTTAAAGATCCTCCTTTTTGGCTAATCACAATATTTTTGTACACACACACCTTACCATGGACTTCATGTCTCCACCCACCTTTGACATTCTTAACATCCAAATTTGGAAGGTTAAGATGTCTTTGTTCCTAAAAGCCCTAGGTTATAATGTATATCTTGCCACTACTAATAATGCTTATTGTATAGATGGTAAGAATCTTGAGGCTAATACTAAAGCCCTACATGCTTTAAAGAGCACCCTAAATGATGATTATTTATGTAGGGTTGCTAATATTGATATGGCTTTTGTAGTATGGAACACCCTCATCTCCCTTGGCGAAAATGAACAATACTATGCGGGGAGCGATTCGGATGTTGGAAGCGACACCTCCAACAAGTGCTACATGGTCCAAGGGGATGACCCCCTTGAGGTAAATACCGAATCCGATGATGAGGATGCTAGTATGTCATATGATGAGCTAAATTCCTTATGCCAATTATTGCTTGAAAGATATGACATAATTAAGAAAGAAAATAAAAATTTGAAAAGGACATTGCATGCATGCATAAGGAACAAGATTCATTTAGAAGTAACATTGCATGTTTAGAAAAAGATAACAAGATTTTGAAAAGGAATTTGATTGCATGCTTAATGAAATGATTCACTTAGAAATAAAGTCGCATGCTTAGAAAAGAAAAAGAAGATTTGAAAATGAGAATGTTTCCTTATTTTCTAAATTGAGTACTTTGTGTGAAGGAAACAATACTTTGAAAGAAAAGATTGATTTGGTGGAAAAACAAAAGGAAAGTATTTTGCAAGAAAATAAGTCTTTGAAAAGAAAATTTGTTGAAAAAGAAAAGATAATGTTTGTAAAAAGAAAAAGAAAAATGATTCTTCATCTCATCATGCTTTTCATGCCACAACTAATGAGATTAAGAATATGAAAAATAAGATAGATAATTTGAGCTCTAATTTGAGCACATGTGCATTTAACCATTCTAAGTTGGAATCCTTGTTTCAAAAGAAACAAGTTCCCCATGCTCATGCTCATACACATCATGCTCATGCTTATGGTGCACATCACGATCACAATCACACTCATAAGCATCATGCTAAGGTGTACATATGTACACATTGTGGCCGCAAAGGCCATCTAGCAAGATATTGTTTTGATAAGAAACCATATTTATATTTTGCTAAGTATAATAGATTTTGGGTTCCTTACAACAATGCTAACCCCAAAGGACCCAAGAAAACATGGGTACCAAAACCACCACCCTTTGATTTTGATATAGGTGGAGGCTCTCACAAAACGTGAGAGGATTGGTGCCTTGGTAGCGAATGCAATGAACATGATGGACAAACTTTTGGATGCATTGCTATCAAGGAATTTTGGTGGAAAAGACCACCATACTTGGAGCTTTGTAGTTGGTAACAACTTCTAAACTCCTATTTTTTTTTACATGCTTTATACTTTTATCATATTCATAGCATGTTCATGTTTTAAGATTTTTCATGTGCTTCATGTGGTATTTACATGCTTAGATGTAGAATATTTCAAAACTTGTATTCATACATAGATGTATAGTGAAATACAATTGAATCATATATATAATTTGAACTTCATGCTCACTTGTATCCACTTTATGCATATGTATAATCTAGTTTTGATAATTCTCATATATACATGTTTTTGCCAATTTTTGTGATTTACTTCATGTATATGGGTGTTTAATTCAAATCTAATAAATATACATGTATACCCGTGAGTCTCTTGCCTTCATGCAAACATTTAATAGACTCTTTTATTTTGGGATATGTATGCATATTGTTAGATTTGTATAAACCATACATATACCATGAAAATTGTTGATTTTAGTGAAAAATGATTTTTCATGATTTGTTGTTAAAAATTTGACTTATGATCGTTTTGGGCTTCAATGACTATTTTCATGAAGATACTATTTACATAACCTTTGAACACTCATCTTTAAGAAAACATATAATTTGGAGCTTTATGGACTATGAGTGCTTGAACTTTTATGTACTTAGTAGTATTTATGAAAACATTTGAATTTGATGTATTTGAAGGATCTTTAACTAGTTTTTCAAAAACAATTTATACTAGTTAGTTATTCTTCAAATAGCCTTTGAGATTTACACATGATCCTATTTTTATGGATAAATTCTTTTGTGATTTCAAAATTTTGATGCTTCATTGTATTGAATATTAGTTTAGATGTTAGTATTTGTCAACACTTGGATTTATACTTGTACACCTTATGGACCACAAATAAATCTATATATGATTGGGTTGAATGCTTATTTGTGCCTATTAGATGTACTAGTATAGCCTTATGTTGATGATCATTACATTCTTAAACTTGTATTCCCATTTGGATTTATGTTATGATCATGTGATTTCATTTCATGTATATGGTTATTTTGCCAAAACATTAAGATATACATGTATACCTCTTGAGTCATTTGCCTTTCATGCAAATCTACATATATGGACTCAATTGCATTAGGGATATGTATGTATGCTTCTTGTGTTGACAAAATATACATATACCTTGAAATATAATTATTTTAAAATAAAGAATTTTTGTGATGATTTTCATGCTTTCAAAAATTTATGTTTTAAAGGAATATTGAACTTTATTGCTATTTTTCATGATGCCATGTTCCACATAACACTAGTACACTCACTTCTTTTCAATATGGACTTTATGGATACTAGAGTGTTTTTAGTGCCTTGTGTTTCATTGATATTTCATGAAAAACTTTGATTTATTCCTTGATTAAAGGATTCCGTACTAGTTGTTAAACACCTTCATTTAACTAGTTCGAATTCTTCATGTGGTAGATTATATGATATATACACTTAAGCTTAATTTTCAATTGGTATCATTGGATATTTTCAATTGGTATCAATTTGACCTCTTATGTATATACTCATATTTTTTGCTTTCCCATATATGTATGTATCACCTTCAATTGATATTAGTTCTTCATACATATATATGATTTGTTGTGTGCTTGTATCTAAATGGACTTATATTTTTAAAGCACATAGATTGTTAATGCTAAGCTTAATTAGACTTCAAATTGGTATTTCATAATAAGCTTGTGCATTGTACTTGTTTTGAAATTGGTATCAAAATTCAAATTTGATTATTTTACAATTGATATCTCAAATTTGTTGTTACTAAGAAAAAGTTAAAATTTTGTTTTGATAAAGAAAAATTCAAATTTTTAATTTGTATTGCCTATATGCAAGGAGAGCTTAACATCTCTTCTACGTATAGATTCATGTTGAGTATATTATAATTTGAGGAGCTTGACAACTCTTTTTTTCATGATATACGTGTGTAGGGGAGCTTCACATCTCCTCTTATGCATGACATATTATACGTTATGTGAATTAGGGCTTGTCATCCCTCTTTCATGTCATGTATATGTGTCGGGAAGCTAACTTAACGTCTTCCTCTTCATGAATTTATATCGCATATAAATTTTATTGATTGAATTGTATTTTACCCTCCTTGATTTCCTTATTTTTCACAAAAAGCGGGGAGAAATTTGTTTGATGTATTTTTACTTTGAACCCTTTGTTGATGATTGACAAAAAGGGGGAGAAGTATTTGAGATTGTATTGTATATGCATGTTTTCATTGCTTAAGGGGGAGAAGTATTTGTCCTTCTTACTTTGTCCTTCTTACTTATTATGCATATATGTTGTATTTTGCAATTAGGAGAAAAAGATTTGATTTATGATTTGATTTATATGATTGCATCTCCTACATTGCATACATGTCATGTGCTTTTATTGCCATATCTATTATTTATTTGGTATGCATGAGTTAAGGGGGAGCTTCTTTGAAGCTTTACTTTAATCCATGCATATATAACTCCATGAGTTTTGTCATCATCAAAAGGGGGAGATTGTTGGCCCAAAGGCCCTTCACCCTAGTTTTGATGATGATCAACTCATGTAGTTATAGTTACTAATGATCTTGTGTTTAATTAGTGACAGATTCATGATCAAGATCTTAGTAGGTGCATAGCTCAACAAAGGATTAAAGAACAAGATTTGGAGCTTGCATGTGGTGATCCAAGGAGTTTTTGGATCAAGCTTGGACCAAGTCAAGAAGATGAGAAGCCTTCAAGTGAAGACTTCAAGAAGTTGAAGACTTGGGTCTAGGTATAGAATTTGTATTTTTGTTTTAGTAAAAATGTAAAGGATAGATAGTTGGTGGATTGCTCAAGTTATATCACACACACACACTCTTGATTAGAACTCTTGATTTAAAGTGCTTTCATAAAAGAATTTTTATTTAGAACAAATATTTTCTTTGAGACAAAATATTTATCTTGGATTTTGGTATTTCATAGTTCATATCTTTAACCAAAATCATGATAAGAGCTTTATGTCAAAAACATAGATATTCCATATTGATTGTGTAGTGGATCATATCCATACACACCATGCTTTTAAAATGAACTCAAATATCTTGTTTTTGTATTTGATGAAGATTTAGAAAAACAAGTTTGGAAAAACATGTTTTGGAAAAATACATTTTAGTTATTGAGCTAATATTTCCAAGTTACAAAAATAGACCAAAACATATATAACATGTCTTGATTTTGTGCAAGCATGTTTGTTCTTTCAAGTATATTGGTAAACTATTTTTGTAGAATTTCTATGTATTTTTAGGATTTTATAAAAAGATTTTAAATCCTATTTTCAGACCTGGAGACTGGCTGACAGGCCATGTCGGTCGACCGGACCGGTCGACCGATGTGCACAGCCCTGTGCACGTTGTCAGCACAGTGGCCGGTCGACCGGGTCGGTCGACCGACCAAGAGAGTTTGCTCTCTGGAAATGTCCAGTCGACCGATAGGTCGACCGACAGTTCATTCCAGGTTATCGGTCGACCGAGCCGGTCGACCGGTGGCTACAACGGTCAGAAAAATGACCGTTGGCCGGTCGACCGGCGGTCGACCGACAGCACTGACACAGCCCCAACGGCTCTATTTTCTGGGAACCTATAAAAGGGGTTTTTGTCTATTGTTTTGAGGTTAAGATTTTGGAGATTTCTTGAGCTGTTTTTCTGATACTTTTAGAAGAGTTTTCTCCACAAAATAGAGTGCTAATACTTCCAATCAAAAGGGAGTTTTTATCAAGAGAGTGTTAAGTGATTCTTTGAGTTTTTCACCATAGTCTTTCCTTGCTTTTCTCACACCACACTTGAGCTTTCCATTGCTAGATATTCCTATAGGTGTGTTGTAGTGAGAGTGCTCTTTAGGTGATCAAGAGTTGTGATCATCAAAGAGATCCTTTCTTTGTACTTTGAGGAAGCGGGCAAGTGTGCTCGTTGTGGTGTGGAGTTCGGTTGTGAACTCTTGGTGGTTCGAGGTGCGGCCTCGGCAAGCTTAGGGGGCTTGCGTGTGTACGGGACTTGGGAGTCCGAGGGTTTGTAGGTGTACGGCACCGAGGAGAGATCCGGTGGGATCTTACATAGTGGAAATCCTTCGTGTGTCGAAGGCGGGGATGTAGAGCAAGTGTGCTCGAACCTCGAAACAAATCCTTTGTGTTTGTGATTGCTTACTCTTCCCTCTCTCTCTCTTTGTCTCTTTTATATCTTGCATTTACTTTCATTGTCTTCACTTGTACATGCTTGATATACCCTTGTGCTTATATTGTTATATACTTGCGTGGGATTGCTTGTTAACACTAGTATTCAACCAAGAGAGCCAACGCGGCACCTCAACCCATTCAAGGGAATCTAGAGGAGCTTGTCCAGAGCCTCGCAAGGGGAATTCGGCAACACTCTTGGTTATACATAAGTGTTAAATTAAAAAGAAGTTTTAATTTGGTCAACTTAGTTTTAATTCCGCATTATTTGTTCATAAGTGACCTTTAGATTAGCCATCACCTATTCACCCCCCTCTAGGTGATCTTACAGAGCTCTGCTCTCTGTTTTTCTGCGGTCGACCGGCCGGTCGATCGGATGCCCCAACGGTCATATTTTTGACCGTTGGCGGTCGACCGGGGTGGTCGACCGCCAGCTGTCCCTGGCTGAGAAAACAGCCTAACGGCTAGTTTTTCTTCTTGGCCTATATATACTCATTTCTTAGGGGTTTTGCACAAGATTTGAAGAGCAAAAATTTCAGAGTTTCTTTAGTATTTTAAACAAGTTTTTAAAAGTGTTTTGTGCCAAAAAGATCAATCTTATTTGTTTTAAGTGTTTTGTTTATTTCAAAGAAAATAGGTTTTTGGGATTTAGTTTCTTGATCTAAATTTCTATATCTATTTGGTATTTTCCCAAGAGATTTTCTTTGATCAAAACACTTAGTTTTTCCACACTTGAGTTTATCTTCTATCCTATTCTATTAGGATCTTTGTTTTGTGAAAAAGAGATTGAGTTTGTGGTCTTTTGTGATCACTTGTTGTAAACCCTTGTTCTTGTTGGGTTGCTCCCTCTTTGGTAGAGGTTGAGGTTGTTGTGTTTGCTCCCTTTAGTGAGAGGTGGAATTGGTGTTTTGTATCCCTCTTCGGTAGAGGTGATTGTGGTTGTTTGGCTACGGGCCTTATCCCTCTTCGGTAGAGGTGGATTGTGGTTGTTTTGCCTCATTGGAGGTTGTAAGGTTGAGAGAGGAGTTCGGTACTCCTAGTGGATTGGAAATCCTTCTCGGTGAAGACGGGGACGTAGAGTTAGGGGCTCGAACCTCGGAACATATCTTTGTGTTTGCGTTTGATCCATTATCTCTAAACTCTCTCTCCTTTATTTGTATTTTGCATCATTCATATTTGCTTGTATTGAGCATTGATTCATATTGCCATATTTATTATATGCTTGTGTGCTTGTGTGCCTCACTTGTACTTAACCACGAGAGCTTCATATAGCACCTCAACTCTTATTCAGAGGAATCAAGAGGAGTTAGTCCAGAGCCCTCACGGGGAATTCGGCTACACTCGTTGGTTGTATTAAGTGTGTTGCAATTTAATTTTAATTTCTGCTGTTAGCTCATTAGATTAGCGGTACACCTATTCACCCCCCTCTAGGTGTACTTTCAGAGCTAGGCCAGGCCCCCCTTTTTTGGTTGGGTCAGACCAGACCTGACTGGGTCTATGGGCACTGGCCCAGTTCTGGTCTGTGATTATATAGACCCGGGTTTGGGTCTATTTTTACAATATGAGAAATATTTGAAGGGCGAATTCCTACATCAGCTAAATTGCTCATAATGCTTCTGTTAATCTTTAATCGATGTGTGTGGTAAGAGTAAAAGTGATGGACCTTATCCGGGCTTGTTGCGAGCTTATTTCTTCACAACTTTCTCCGTGGTTCATTGCATTAACAACACAGAAAATATTTGAAGGGCGAATTTCTACATCAACCAAATTGCTCATAATGCTTCTGTTAATCTTTGATCGATGTGTCTGCTGAGAGTAAAAGTGATGGACCTTATCCGGGCTTGATAATTCATGTGAATTAGAATCAACAAACTTGATGACAACCCAAGATCTTCGGTCTAATAATAAACGAAGACGCACATGCATCTCAGCAGGACACGCAATTCTAGTGTTGATTCGACGATTGACTATAAGCCCATCTTATCTTTTGTCACACAACTTCTTTACACCCTCCTTATTGCAACAAAATTTTCTGCAAATAACTTCATGAAGAGGCCTCCGTAACTTATCTATTCCTTTTCTTCTCACGCCAAAACTTCTGATTCTTGCATAATTATTATAGAAGTTGTATGCTTCATCGTCTGTGGAAAAAATTACACCTTAAGAATTGGCTTATATGTGATATTTTAGCTCACTGAACATAGACTGTCACCAGGGTCGCAGTTCATATTTGACTATATTTGACACCGACTTTGTCGCAGTCCATAGCAGTTATAGATTGAGGAGTGTATTTTCATAACTGCGACCAGAGTCGCAATTTACATTTCACGGGAAAGTTGGATTGTTTAATTCTCAAGTTCTAAATGAATTATTACATTAAGTTTTTTAATTTTGTTACCAGTTTAATATGTTGAGATATGATTATAACTAAATTGTATATTGTGAAAATTGGACCTTTTCAATTTTGCACTGCGACCTTGGTCGCAGTTAAGATTAAATTCTTAAATTAGCCATTCAGCTATCTTCAGTCGCTGATATTTTTTTTTTACTGCAACATTAGTCGCAGTGTATCCAATTTTATGCAATTTTCATATTTTTATGATTAGATCACATTGTTGATATGTAAGTTCGACATAGCCTATTAAAATTTGCCATCGTAGTTCCATGTTCCAACAGCCATAATAATTAAATTAGTGAAAAAGTGCCACCAGTAAAATTAAAATTATATAAAAAATTATAATTAACATAATTAAGATTACAAAAAGGCTTAAATTGCCTAAAACAAAATACATATTTAAAAGTACTAATCTAGTCGTCCTCGTCATCACCATCATAATCAAACTCGTCATCTATATTATGACAGTGTTCGTCTTCGTATCGCTTTCCTCCTCTTTCTCCCCCATTACCGCCACTCTCCTCTCTGCTTTCTTTCTCTTCACAGCGGTATTTCTTTTCATTCATGATGTGACGCCCCGATCCTGTGGGTACGAAGACGTCACTGCGACATATATATGCAGGTCAAAAATACCCTCGGTATATACGCTAAGCATCAGTATAGGCAAAAATCAGAGTACGGAAGCACAGTGGTAATATACATTCTAACAAAAAAGTATAGGTACATAGTCATCACAAAGAGTGATACAATATTAAGGAATATTACATCACCAGAAAACACAAAAATACATGATACAGAGAGATATACATAACAAAAGCTGAGAGGGGCTCACGAGCAGCAAGAGGGACCTCGAGAGCCAATCAAGAGAAGAGCTGGGAGGAAGAGCTACGGTGATGTCTAAGCTTCTGCTGCACTCTGATCGCCACGGAAGGATCCGCTGTGCACTCTGATTAGCTACAGGAAGGCCACCATGGTCCAGACTTTAGGATCTGGACATGAGAATCCAGGGTTGTCAGATGTAACCTGCGAGTACATATGATGAAGCCAAGTGGCGTGCATATCAGGCACACGTGTACAGGAAAGGTGTATCATGAATAAAAGCACATATGAGCATGAAATAAAATAGTAAGTAAAATAACTAAAGGAAAACCAATTATACAAGCCTACATTACCGATCCGTGAGATTAGTACGTTGAAGGAATAATCCAAATAAGGAACCTTCATATATATACCCTACACCTCATGTCACTGTAATCTGAGTTTATATGACCTGAATTTGCCTTCACAATAACAGAGTAATGAAACAGTATGGAAACCCAAAAATGAGTAATCAAGGAATTCAACAAAGCAGCACAGGTATAATGTGTTGTATCACAGGTCTCCTAAGTATAGATGAAGTGTATAGCTAGCCAGATATCAGGAGCATGTTATTATTAAGTTATTAAGACTCATCTTATTTGTATACATCGGTATGTGTCCCATTCCACATACCTCAGCATACAAATCAGAGAGTAAGTTATTGAAAACTGATGGAGCGACGAACCATGCTTAGAATGGGTCCTGTACATGCCCGGGACAACGGTCAAGGAGTATCCGGTATTGAACCAGAACGTATCGCTAGGTACCGGGACTTCTTGTATGCCCGAATAGGAATGGATGTCACCGCTCCCACAGGAATAGCCCAGGGGCTTATGGCATAACCGGTAGGCAGGGGAGTAGGGGTGCCAGTACATCTCATGAAAACACCTGGTGGCCTCCAGGTTGAATCCAAGTATATGGTCGCGCGACACTATAAGACCATCATAAACATGGAGACTATAACAGTACTCATCAGTTTTCCCTGTCCTGGTATAAGTTATTCAATTATTACAGATTGTCTAGTGATTATGTCCACATAGTATTCACAGTACTCATATATTCATGGTTATCCAATTATGGGGATCAACAGGAGCATAGTATCAGGAGTCTCCTTTTTACAATAGTTCAGCAGCACAGGAGTTCAGGGGTACCAAATGTCTGGTAATAATATAATAATCATGCCAAGTCTCCATAAAAATGATAATCATAAATATGCAAAGTAATACAGGTGTCAGGTGTAATAGTATCCAGTCAGGTGTCACAATATCAGGTCAAACGTGTTAGTACTGGTGATAGCATATGTCAAGTATCAAGTGTCAAATATCACGTATCAGGTATCAGGCGTTAAGTGATAACATGTCAAGTACCGGTGACAGATATCAAGCGTCAGGGATCAAGTGTCAAGTGTAAACATATTAGTGTCAGATAATTAATATGTCAGTGAGAGTCACAACATTATGTATCAGGTAATCATCCGGTCATGTAACATGGTACAGGAGAACAATATAGATAAACATTTCAAACTCTTCACAACCATATTTATAACAACAATAAGTTAATCTATTAATTAGCCATTCAAATCTGAGTGAAGCGGGAGCGTAACTAGGTATACCTAGTATAATATCAGTCTAATAAGTTATAATAACAGTCAACAAGTATTCATATAACCTGTTAATTTTAGAAAATCACTCGCATGTCATATACCAACTAGCATAACAATGCATCATGTATTAAAAAACATGATAACAATTATTAGGTATGTAAGGTAACAAGACGTTCATATATCAACAAATCATGTAATAGACGCTAAAATAGCAATAGCTCGGTATGAAACGATGATAGCAAGGCATAAAGCAACACGAGAAAAGTACTTGCCCAAAATAAAATAGATGCTTGTTCAAGAGAAACTATACTCGCCTAAATCACTGGAAAACGGCGTAATCCTGGAATACCACAAACATGTACGCACTACTAATCCATATAACACACACACACACTGAAAACACCTAGAGGGGGGTGAATAGGTGAATAGCTAATCTAATGATGAATTAATGCGGAATTAAAACTATTTATGCAAACTAAAAAATAGTATGCACAACACACCAAGTATAACACAAGAGTGTAGCCAAATTCCCGGTGAATGGCTCTGGACTATCTCCTTAGGATTCCTCTAGATAAGAGTTGAGGTGCCGCTATAGCTCTCTTGGTTAAATATAAGTGTGAGCAAACAATCTCAAGCATATAACAATTTAAGCACAACTATATATCAAGCAAATAATGA
The DNA here is from genome assembly GCA_038442645.1 of Agave tequilana. Classification (NCBI taxonomy): domain Eukaryota; kingdom Viridiplantae; phylum Streptophyta; class Magnoliopsida; order Asparagales; family Asparagaceae; genus Agave; species Agave tequilana. Next base: position 52,326 of record JAVJIF010001257.1, read on the forward strand.
ATATGACAATAAGAGCATGCAAGATAAAAACACAAGTAAGAGATAGAGAGAGCAATCGTAAACACGGAAGATTTGTTTCGAGGTTCGAGCACCCTTGCTCTATGTCCCAGCCTTCAACACTATGAAGAATTTCTACTAGAATCGATCCCACCGGATCACTCGGTGCCGCAACACCTACAAGGAGTTCACACTAGAACTCTTGGGCTCACTAGTCCCCTCACTTGTTCCCGCAAGAACAAACACACGCAAGCACACTAGCTTGTCGAGGTCGCACCTCTACACTGAGCTCCCACTAGAACTCGAAACAATGCGAACCCGCAAGTCCGCCTCCTCAATTACAAGAATAAAACACTTGGCGATCTAAACACTTTGATCACCTAAAATCACTCTCACAACAACTCTCCTATAGGATATATGTTGCAATGGAAACCTCAAGTATGTGTGAAAAAAATAAGGATTGATTTGGTGGTGAAAAACTAAAGAAATCACTTTTGAAAACCTCTTGATAAACTCTCCTTTTGATTTGAAAATCTTGGCTCTAAAACATGTGGAGAAAACCACTGATATAGGTAGGAAAAACTAGCCCAAAACTCTCTTGAAATCTTGTTGAAAATAGTCCAAGGGAAGCCCTTTTATAGGCTCCCAAAAATGGCCGTTGGAAGCCAACTCAGTAGAACAGTCTGCTGCCGGTTGACCACCAATGGTCGGATTTTCGACCGTTGGGAAGATTGGTCAACCGGCCGGTCGACCGCCAACTGGGCAATGACCTAGCAATCGACCGTACAGTCGACCGGGATCATTTACAGAGAGCAGAGACTCTCTGTCGGTCGACCGCACGGTCGACCTGCCTAAGTTGTGCACGTCTGTGCACATCGGTCAACCGGAGCGGTCGACCGACTTCTGTCACAGTTGACCGTCTGGTCGACCGGCGGAAGGCCAGTCCAGCAATAAATAGGGATTGAAAGATTGGTCATTTTGCTTAGTTATAAATTTTACAAAAATAAGTTCATTGATATACTTTGAAATACAAACATGTTTGATTAAAAATCAAAACATATTACAAACATTTTGAACTATTTTTGTGTTAAGAAAATTTTGGCTTTAAACAAAAATGGTATTTTTTCCAAAAAAGATTTTTCCAAAACTTCTCCAAATACAAAAATAAGATATTTTAAACACTTTTAAAACTTAGAGTATATGAATATGATCCAGTACACATATAAAAGGAATTATCTACGTTTTTGACAATAAGCTCTAAAATGGTTTTGGTAAAACAATGTATACTTTGAAGTTCAAAAATCAAAACAGTAATTTCTAAAACAAAAACTCTTTTGTGAAAACGCATATAAATCTTGTGTGTGAGTGTATATGAACTGTTGGCCCAAAGACTTTCCACTCTAGTTTTGATGATGATCAACTCATGTAGTTATGTTTACTAATATTCTTGTGATTTTAAGTTTCAGATCATTAGCAAGATATTAGTTTGGTGATAGCTTCAACAAGAAGTTTTGGAAGCTTCACAAGTGATTTCAGTGCCCGAGCATCAAGTTCGTACCTTTGCACTCAGTGGATCACGGTGTTTGTGGATCGAGTCGCCTTGAAGATGAAGATCGTCAAGAAGACTTAGGTATCCATAGTTTAGAGTGTGTTTTAGATCCATTTGTAAAGCTTAGTATAGTTGATATGCTCAAGTGCTCTATACACACACGTTTTGGTTTTGATATGTGTTTTCATGAATAGTAGATCAAAACAAGTTTAATTGGTTTATGTATATTAGATACGTTCTATATACATGCTTGCTTAACTTCTTATACAAACTTAGTTTGACTTACCTATTCATGTGTTTTTATGTTTTGGTATTTTTACAAACATATTTTATGGATTTAAAGACAAAAACTATGATATCTTGTTTCTTGTGTTGGCCCAAAGGCCTTCCACCCTAGTTTTGATGATGATTAACTCATGTAGTTATGTTTACTAATAATCTTGTGTTGTTTAAGTTTCAGATCATTAACCAAGATATTAGTTGGTGATTAGCTTCAACAAGGAGTTTAGAAGCTATTCATAATGATTCCAGGGCCAAAGCTTCAAGATCACACATTGCCTAGCCCATGGATGGAGTTTTGGAGCAAGTCTTCTTGATGACACAAAGACTTAGGTATCCATAATTTAGTTTAGTGTGTTTAGATCCAATTTGTAAAGTTTAGTATAGTTGATATGCTCAAGTGCACAACACACAAAAGTTTTATGTTTTAGATTTGGTTTTTCATGAATAGTAGATCAAAACAAGTTTACTTTATTTCTATGTATATTAGATGTATTCTAGATATACATACATGGTTTATCTTGCTAAAACAAACTTATTTTGATTATCCTATTCATGATTTGGAAAAATCAAGTTTGATAAAATACAAGTGTTGGTTTTGATAAAATTGGCAAGACACAAAAATGAATTGATATGATTGATATATGTCTTGAAATTTTTATCACTTGTTTGTGTTTCAATATAAAATGTTAAAAAAGTTTTATGGGATTTTCAGAAAAGTATTAAAAGATTTTTATAAAATATTTTTCCCAAGTTTTCTGACCCAGTTTTCAGTTCCAGACTCAACCAGTCGACTAAGCCAGGTTATTAGTCGACTTGGCTGATGTCCGGTCGACCGGCCGGTCGACCGGACGTGCACAGATCTGTGCACGTTTGGAGTCACTGGGACGGTCGACCGAGCCGGTCGACCGGGTCTGAGAGCTCTGCTCTCGGGTTGTTTGGGTCGACCGTGCCGGTCGACCGGGATGAGAGCTCTGCTCTCTGTTTGTTTGGGTCGACGGGCCGGTCGACCGCAGTTGCCCAACGGTCATATTTCTGACCGTTGGCGGTCGACCGGGTCGGTCGACCGGCAGCCTGTCAGGCTGCCAGCTCAGCCTAACGGCTAGTTTTCTGATGGGCCTATATAAACCCCATCTCTTTGGGGATTTTGGCCAAGTTTTTTAAGAGAAAAAATTCTGGTTTTCTGAAGTGTTTAAAACAAGTTTTTCAAAAGTGTTTGGGGCTTTAATCTTTCAATCTTTATTGTTTTAGGTTTTTGGAAAAATCAAAGAAAAGAATATTTTGGGAGATTTGTCTTGGTTTCCATTCTATATCTTTTGCAAGAATTTTCCCAAGTGTTTTTCTTTGTTGCTTGTTTTCCAAACACCTAGTTTTCCACACTTGAGCTATCATACTATCCTAATCTATTAGGATCTTGTTTTTGTGGAAAAGAAAAGAGAAAAAGAAAGAGAGAGTTTTGAGGTTGTTGTTGTAACCTCTAAGTTGTACACCCTTATTCTTGTTGTATCCCTCTTCGGTAGAGGTGATCGGGTGATTGGTTTGTATCCCTCAAGTGTGAGGTGATTGAGATTGGTTGTGAGCCTCTTCGGTAGAGGTGTTGTTGTTGTGTTGTTGTATTTGGCTACGGGCCTACCCCTCGGTTGTGAGGTGGTTGTTTGAGAGAGGAGTTAGGTACTCCATTGTTGTACAAATCCTTCTCGGTGAAGGTTCCCTCGGTGGGAGTCCTCGGTGGACGGTATAGTGGATTGGAAATCCTACACGGTGGTGTAGGCGGGATGTAGAGCAAGGGTGCTCGAACCTCGAAACATATCTTTGTGTTTGCGTTTGATCCACTTGTCTCTAAACTCTCTCTCTTTACATTTGTGCAAAGCATCATACTTCATTCATATCATATTTGCTTGTGTTGAGCATAATTCATCTTGTTATATCATATTTATTTGCTTGTGTTGTGCCTTGCATAATCCATATTGCTATATCTTTGATTGCTTGGCTTGATTGTGTGTGCACATTGCTTGGATTGCTTGTGTGTGTGCCCAACTTATACTCATCCAACAAGAGCTTCACATAGCGCCTCAACCATTTCAAGGGAATCAAGGGGAGTTAGTCCAGAGCCTCGCAAGGGGAATTCGGCTACACTTGTTGTATTGTATTAGTTTGTGCAAAATTTGCATTAGCTTCCGCATTTAGCGCACTTAGTTTTGCATTAAGTTTTGGATTAGCACTAACACCTATTCACCCCCCCCTCTAGGTGTTTTTCATCTTGTATATTGGACCTATGTCCATATGCAATATGCTTAAATGTATTTAAATATCATGTTTTTGCATCTAAACAAGTTTTAGGAAAATCAGATTTCCTATTTGAAAAATACAAGTTTGATAAAAATACAAGTTTTGGCTTTTGGTAAAATGTTAAAATACAAAAATGGTTTCATATGCTTGATATTTGAGTTGAAATGTTCATCACAAGCTTATATATCAATGCAATATGGTAAAAACATTTTTGGGAATTTCTACAAGTTTTAAAAGATTTTTTAAGAATACTTATAACTGTTTTTACCCTGTATTCTGACCCAGACCTGTCTGTCAGGCCAGGCCGGTCGACCGTGAGGTCGACCGAACCATGGGCCGGTCGACCGACGTGCACAGAACCGTGCACATCTGGCAGCTCAGTGGGGCGGTCGACTGGGAGGTCGACCGTATCTGAGAGCAGTGCTCTCTGTTTATTTCGGTCGAACGAGCGGTCGACCGGTTTGCTCCAACGGTCGGATTTTTGACCGTTGGCGGTCGACCGACCGATCGACCGGAGGTATGTTAGACTGACAGATCAGCCTAACGGCTAGTTTTGTTTTGGGGCTATATATACCCATCTCTTCATTGTTTTGAGTAAGATTTTTGAGCAGAATTTCCTAAGCCTTTCCTAGTGTTTTAAACAAGTTTTCAAAATAGTTTTGTGCCAAAAAGATTCATCTTATTTGTTTTTAAGTATTTTGTTATTTTAAAAGAAAATAGGTTTTTGGGAATTAGTTTCTTGTTATTCATTTCTATATCAATTTGGTATTTTTCCCAAGAGATTTTCTTTGATCAAAACACTTGTTTTCCACACTTGAGCTATTATCTATCCTATTCTATAGGATCATTTTATTTGTGGGAAAAGAGATAGAGTTTGTGATCTTTTGTGATCACTTGTTATAAACCCTCCTTGTTGTATTTGTGTATTGATTGGTCACTAATGTTGCATATTTAGTATCATATTTCCATACTTATTATAGAATAAAAATCTGCATTGTCCTAATTAAATGTTAAATTATTTGCAGGCCCATTCCTTAAGAAGAGTGAAGAGAAATGAGCCCAAAATCCCACCAAATTCTGAATTAAATCAGAATTAATTTAAACTCAGTGAATCAGGGCAAAATCAAGAGGTTGAAAACTGGTTGAGAAGAATCCTCTCAGAATCGATCGGTTGAAGCAAGATCAACGGATGAGATGAAGCAAGTTTGATTCAGATTCTGACTGAATACATTTTAGTATTCGAATCATAACTTTTGCTACAGAATCTCAATTATGACGATTCAAGATGATTCAGAAAGAAGACTTACAGATCTAAAATCTTATGTTGATCATTATTTCTAATTCTGTCATTTGATAAGTGATATTCAGCAATCAACACGCCAACAAACTGCAGATCAGAACTGAATATCCACCTCAAATCAAGTTTGAAGATAAGGGGAGTTCAAAAATTGCCAGATTTACTTATCTTCATACTCCTCTACCCTCTCCATTTCTCCTATAAATACCTGCACTCAAAGGCAAAGGAGGACGACCATGCAGAGATAGGATTTAGCCAAGTTTTCCATTTCTTAGTTTAGGTTTTCTTTTCTTTTTATGTAAATTGTATGTAAGCTTAGGTTAGATGATGATTCATGTAAGTAAGAGAGAGAGGCATATGTTGAGAGTGACACCGATGTACCCTCCTCCTTTCTTCCATCGTTTCAAGCAATAAAAGGTAACATTTTTATGTTCTTCTTTACTTTCATTTTCTTTTGTTTTCGTCTTCCTCTTCTACTTTACCTCGTTTGTTTTTGTTGAGTTTACAAGTGAATTCCAAAGCACAAGTATAACGATGTTATGTGAGTGCCAACGATAGTTCATGAAGACGTTCTCCTCCTCAAGACGTATCACTTCATGCTTGTGCGAGACTTGATGATATAATGCGAACGGGGACTGAGATCGGGCTTATGATCTATGCGTTGAACGCCTCCTAAACAAAGGTAGAACATGCAAAGGTTTTCAGGTAAGTCATCAATCAATCTAGGTAAGTATTTCTTCCTCTTCTTTCTTTTCTTTCATTTATGTAAATTAAATCACCAACACCACTCCTTTTCACTTCCTTGTAAATAATCATTTATACATAGTCGCTTTCGCCGTTTTCTGATTTTTTCCACCTTCTTCATCTCTTATTTTCTTCTAACTTTAACATAATTTTTTCCATTTTCTTAACTTAAAAACAGAGAAGAACTCTCGTTTGGTTTTCATAAAGATTTCAATACAAAATCGTAAACGCTTCTATCGCAAAACCCTTCTTGTGGATCACGACCCGCATAGCCACTTGCTATAGCGGAAGAATTGAGCAATTGCACATTTTTATTATAAGTTCTGAAATTCCGTATTTTTTGTACAGGTTTAGCATCAATCAAATTTTGGCACCGTTGCCGGGGAGGGTAACGTTTTTATTGAAATCTGATTTTTTTTTGAAATTTTTTAGAACTAAACGAATTTTCTTCTCTGTTGCAGGTTAAGGGCAAGCAAAACAGGAAATTAAAGTTGCAGTAACATATAAGTGGCCTTGGGCCTCTGCTCTAGAAAGTAGAGACCAAGTGCCCTCTGCTTTGCCGCGTTTTCGCGGCCAAAGCCGCGGATCCGCGGCAAAAAGGAGTGGACTACTAACGTTCTTTTTGCAGGGCTGCTTGCTTTGGAAATTGTAGTTTTCTGCAACTTTACTTTTTCTTATATGCCGTCACATAAGCCTGCTAATAATCAACAGTAAAACATTTGTTGAAAAGATAAAAAAATTGATTAGACGTTTGCATTTTAGGCACGTGTCTTTTCAATTCATTTATTTTTACTGTTGAAGAGTGTTGGAGTAAGGTACGTATGCATTGCATTTAGCATAGGACTCACTTCTTGGTTGATTTATATCGCTTTGAGTGAATCTTATTTATCTTGTACACTTGCACAAATTGATTTTAAGTGCACCACCCATTAACAAGATAAGGTGGGGATTTAATCACCCTTCCTTAGCCCAAAAATCACATTCCAAGCACTCACTAACCCAAGCCTAACTAAAATTGAGTAGACGTTGGCCCTAGGGACATCTCTCGGACTCAATTAGAGATTATCCTAAGGGGGAAAATGTTGGAATCTGACTCCTACAAAATCAGTGTCTAGGAAAGGGATTAAGGGCCGAAAGCCCGAAGGTTGGTGGTTATTTAATTAAGGAACGTCTTTGACGGAAAACCTCCCACCAACCTTGCCCTGACCTGGCTGATTAGCTTGTGGTCAAAGTCTGCATTAAACCTCCCGTGGACAGTCTAATCAGTTAGGAGTCGTCTAGGTCATAGGTCTACCCTAACCTAGTTAGAATTTTTTTCCTTTTATTTGTTTGCTTCTTTGCTTGTTTTTTCTTTCTTTTTGTTTGTATTTCATTGTGTGATATGGCTTATAATAATAATTTTTCCAACTTCAATAATAATCCATATTACACACCGAGTTCATTTTCGGATATTACCAACCCGGCATATCATGACTTTAACCAACCTAGTGTGCCGGATTGGTCTTATCCGAATCAATATAACCCATGTCCCCAATCTTATGACTATAATTTCCATAATGATTTCAACTCTTCACAGAGTCAGTGGGGATTCACCTACCCCGAGTCCAATTTTCAACCAACTTGTCCTCCTTCTCCACCCTGTCCACAATATTCCCAAGATTCATACTCCGTTCCACCAGTCCAAAATAGAAAACCATCAATTTTGGAAAGGAGTATGCGTGAGTCCAAATAACAATCACAAAATCTGATGGACTCACAATTTCACTACCACTTCCAAGACAACACTTCATCTTTTCATCAAAACAATGAATCCATCAACTATGAAAAGATGCTTGAAGCCATGACTCATGCTCAAAATGCTCGAAATCGTGACATAGATATGATGGTCGAATCTCTACGTTCTCACCGTTTGACCAGTTCTGATGTCACTAACCACTCTCTTAAAGCCGAAGAGTCATGTTGTTTTGAAAATCAAGATTCCATTTCAGAACAACCATTTGAACTTGCCCAAACTCCAAATTTTGAAAAAATATTGACAGTCTAGCAAGTTATCCTTTTCCTGAAATAGAACTTGAAAATGAATATGATCCTGAACCCCAACTTAGTGATTCAATTCTACTTCCTGATTCGATTATGACTACGGTATCTTCACCTGATTTCGATCTTTTCCCCAAGTCAATGTTGGATCCTGTGCCTATTCATCATGAAATTGAATCCCCCATCTTTGAGGATCATATTGAACTTGACCAATTATACAATTTTGAAAATCCTATTGACAAATTGGCAAGTTCTCAATTTTTTGATATTGAACTCAATGAGAAGTGTGACCTAGATTTTCAAATCTGTGATCCAGTTCAAATTTTCGAATCAATACTGACTCCTGTTTTGTTACCAGATTTGAGTAATATTTTAGAGTCAGTTTTGATTCCCCCGCATATCATTCCTGAACTTGAATCACCTATATTAAGTCACATTCCATTGTTGGAACATAAATGTGGACTTGAGTTTCAACTTCTTGACTTGGACCCAATTCTTGAACCTATTTCGACTCTTGAACCTTTACTTGACTTGAGTCACCTTCCTGACTCGGTATTAGTTCCTATACTTCCTGAGTCCAAGTCAATCATTCTCTCATTTCATACTCCATTCTGGGACGAGGTGGTTGACAAATTTGACTCCGAAATCAATTATGAAATTTGGAAATTAGATGGGGTCAAATACTTAATAAAAATCCTTTATGGACACTTCTTTTTAGTGGGTTATATTAGAGTAATTTCTGGTGGGTTCCTCCGAGACCCAAGAAAAGTTGATTTGGCCGCATTTCGTGGACCAATCAGACCACCACCGGAACCACCACCTTAAGGTAACATTTTCCTTCCCTTTCTTCTTTTTCATGCATCTATGCATTAATTCATACATTGAGGACAATGCATGAGATAGGTGTGGGGGAGGGTCTAACATAACTTTTCTTTTTGTTTAAAAAAAAAATTAACATTTTTCTTTACTTTTAAAAACTTTTTGAAAATGGAAACATATTTTGACATATTTTTTGTAAGAAATTAAGTTAATTTTAAGGAATAGGAAAATCCAAATTAGGATTTCTTATACTTGGTTAAAATAAGATTATTTGTTTGATTTTTAGGTTAGGAAGATAATTTGTCAAAGTAATTTAGTCTTGATCTTTACCTTGATGAAATATGCACACTTCATACACTTACACACTTAGGGTTCAAAACAAAGATTCTTATGCCTTATAAAAAAAAAATAAAACAATTATCTATTATTGATTAGGTAGGTGCTTTGGCCTAAGCAAACCTTAGTATTTATGCGAAAGATGATTAGATAAGTTTGAAAAGAAAAATATATATAAAAATCCTCTGATTAAGCTGGGTATTTGTGCCTAATAAAGCATAAGTATTCACGCCTAAAAGAGGTTCATATAATAAAATCCTTAGTTTTGTGGCCTTGTTTGCTCGAGTCCTTAAGTCCTAGGGGTGTCTTCTCACCCGGTGCCCTAAAACCGTTTAGTTTGGGAGTCATCGATTAAAGACTCGTTACATGGGCAGATTAGAAAGCCTAAACTAAGGAATAATACCACCAAAATATATATATATATATATATAATAAGGCATAAGAGTTAGAGTTAATGAACCCTTAGTCAAAATTTTCACAGTCACAAGTGCATATGACTTAGGGTAAAGTAATAGACTAGATGAGAAGTACAATTTGACTCCTTACTCTAATTGATAATAAATTTTTGAATAGAGACTAAGTTTAGGAATGAAAATTTCAGTTTTCCTATAACTTATAGATTGCTTAGATCTTACAATTATATTTCAAATATTTTTTCCTTTCAAAATGCTTTTCGAAAATACTAACTCTTTATTTCCCTTTCTTTATGGATTTTGTGGGTGCAATCCGCTGAAACCCTCACGAGACAAAACTCGTCCTCTAGGGGAAACTTAGAGGTTTAACGGCTTGTTGCACATGCTCAGTGCAATCGCGTGACCTGCGAAAGTGGTCTAATAATTCTTAGGATAGTTTAGTTGTTTTGCTCGAGGACGAGCAAAAGATAGGTATGGGGGTATGATTGGTCACTAATGTTGCATATTTAGTATCATATTTTCATACTTATTATAGAATAAAAATCTGCATTGCCCTAATTAAATGTTAATTTATTTGCAGGCCCATTCCTTAAGGAGAGTGAAGAGAATGAGCCCAAAAGCCCACCAAATTCTGAATTAAATCAGAATTAATTTAAACTCAGTGAATCAGGGCAAAATCAAGAGGTTGAAAACTGGTTGAGAAGAATCCTCTCAGAATCGATCGGTTGAAGCAAAGATCAACGGATGAGATGAAGCAAGGTTTGATTCAGATTCTGACTGAATACATTTTAGTATTCAAATCATAACTTTTGCTACAGAATCTCAATTCTGATGATTCAAGATGATCCAAAAAGAAGACTTACAGAGCTACAACTCTTATGTTGATCATTATTTCTAATTCTGTCATTTGATAAGTGATATTCAGCAATCAACACGCCAACAAACTGCAGATCAGAACTGAATATCCACCTCAAATCAAGTTTGAAGATAAGGGGAGTTCAAAATTGCCAGATTTACTTATCTTCATACTCCTCTACCCTCTCCATTTCTCCTATAAATACCTGCACTCAAAGGCAAAAGGACGACCATGCAGAGATAGGATTTAGCCAAGTTTTCCATTTCTTAGTTTAGGTTTTTTTTTTTCTTTTTATGTAAATTGTATGTAAGCTTAGGTTAGATGATGATTCATGTAAGTAAGAGAGAGAGGCATATGTTGAGAGTGACACCGATGTACCCTCCTCCTTTCTTCCATCGTTTCAAGCAATAAAAGGTAACATTTTTATGTTCTTCTTTACTTTCATTTTCTTTTATTTTCGTCTTCCTCTTCTACTTTACCTCGTTTTTTTTGTTGAGTTTACAAGTGAATTCCAAAGCACAAGTATAACGATGTTATGTGAGTGCCAACGATAGTTCATGAAGACGTTCTCCTCCTCAAGATGTATCACTTCATGCTTGTGCGAGACTTGATGATATAATGCGAACGGGGACTGAGATCGGGCTTATGATCTATGCGTTGAACGCCTCCTAAACAAAGGTAGAACATGCAAAAGTTTTCAGGTAAGTCATCAATCAATCTAGGTAAGTATTTCTTCCTCTTCTTTCTTTTCTTTCATTTCTGTAAATTAAATCACCAACACCACTCCTTTTCACTTCCTTGTAAATAATCATTTGTACATAGTCGCTTTCGCCGTTTTCTGATTTTTTTCACCTTCTTCATCTCTTATTTTCTTCTAACTTTAACATAATTCTTTTTCATTTTCTTAACTTAAAAACAGAGAAGAACTCTCGTTTGGTTTTCATAAAGATTTCAATACAAAAACGTAAACGCTTCTATCGCAAAACCCTCCTTGTGGATCACGACCCGCATAGCCACTTGCTATAGCGGAAGAATTGAGCAATTGCACATTTTTATTATAAGTTCTGAAATTCTGTATTTTTGTGCAGGTTTAGCATCAATCATGTATCCCTCTTTGGTAGAGGTTGATCGGAGGGGTATTGGTTTGTATCCCTCGTAGGTAGAGGTGATTGAGTTGTTTGTTGGCTACGGGCCTTATCCCTCTTCGGTAGAGGTGGAGTTGTGGTTGTATTGCCTCATTGGAGGTTGTAAGGTTGAGAGAGGAGTTTGGTACTCCTATAGTGGATTGGAAATCCTTCACGGTGGTGAAGGCGGGGATGTAGAGCTAGGGGCTCGAACCTCGAAACATATCTTGTCTTAGCGTTTGATCCATTGTCTCTCTAACCCTTTCTCTTTTTATTTTGTGCAAAGCATCTTCAATCAGTACATTTCATATCATCTCTATTGCTTGCATTTGTGCCTTGCATATATTCATATTGCTTATTCATATTATATGCTTGGTTTTTTGTGTGCCTCACTTATACTTAACCAACAAGAGCTTCACATAGCACCTCAACCCATTTCAAGGGGAATCAAGAGGAGTTAGTCCAGAGCCCTTCACGGAGAATTAGGCTACACTTGTTGTGTTGTATTAAGTGTGTTGCTATATTTGTTTTAATCTTCCGCATTTAGAGCATTTAGTTTCTAGATTAGCATTTACACCTATTCACTCCCCCCCCTCTAGGTGTTTTTTAATTGGTATCAGAGCCAACGCTCCTGATATTTAGGCTTAACATCCTAGGAGTGAGATCCTTTGTTTGCTAATCTCTTGTTTGCATTTGCTTGTTTGCACACATATAGTTTATACCCATGGATTGCTTTTCACCTCCCATGTTCGATGTCTCCAACATTGACACATGGAAACATAGGATGTCCATGTATTTAAAGACCCTAGGTTTGCATGTCTTTCTTGCCGCTACCAAGAAATGCTATCTTGGTAATTGCAATCATATAGGGGCTAATGCACAAGCCCTTGAGGCTATTAGAAGCACATTATCTAAAGATTATCTTATACGTGTTTTTAACTTTGATTCCGCATTTGCAGTGTGGAAATGTTTGACAACCACAACCACCACCTCCGAGCTTCAATTGCCAATCCAACCGGAGGAATCTAGTGGAGAATCCGAGTCACAATGCTTCATGGTCCAAGGGAATGACTCCCTTGAGGTACAATCGGAAACCCACTTAGATAGTGATGATTGTTCTAGTTATTCATGTGATGATTATGATGCCCATGCTTTGAATGAAGAACTTTCATTAGTTTGTGAAAAATTAATTGAAAAATATAAAATTTTGAAAAAGAAAAGTCTAGGAATTGAAAAAGATAAAAGTTTGCATTCTAGACTCGATGTTGTTTTGCAAGAGAAAGAGGAGATTTCTAATGAGAAGGATTCATTAAAATCTCAACTTGATCTTGCACTTAAAGAAAATGAATTTTTGAAAAATAAAATGATTGTAATGTTATTTTAAAGAAAAATGAAAACTTGTCTTTGAAACTAGATTTTGTTTTAAAGGAGAATGTTGCTTTGAAAAATAAAATAATTTCTATTTCAAATGATTTAAATGTTTGTTTAGAGAAAAATATTGTTTTGCAACATAAGATTGATGCACATGTTTGCCATGCTAGGGTAGTATCACACACTTCACCTATTGCATGCTCCACTTCTCCTTTGATTGAAAATGACATAAATTTAATTAAGAAGAAAATGGATTGTTTGGGCTCTACTATGAGCCAATGTGCCATGAACCACACACGCTTGGAATCTTTTTCGAAAGAAACAAGTTCCATCTATTATGCATGCACACCCTCCTCGGCATACACATGCCCCTCACGGACACACCCATCACATGTATGCTCATGTGTACACTTGTACACATTGTGGACGTATGGGCCACCTTGCTAAATTTTGCTTTGATAGATTACATACTTCTAATTTAGCAACTAAGTTTGTTTGGGCTAGAGAAGGTACTAACCCCCATGGACCCAAGAAGATATGGGTACCAAAGACCACCCCTCCTATTTTTGATGTAGGTGTGGGCTCTCACATGACGTGAGAGTTGTCGTACCTTGGAGTGGATGCGTTCCGTGCCTAAAGGAAATCAATTGGATGCATCACTTTCAAGGGATGTTTGGTGGGAAGACCACCTTGTTTTGGAGACAAGGAAAGTTGCCTTCTAGGTTTTGGTAACGATCCCTAACTCCTATTTATTGTTTACATGCATTTCGTATTCATTACTTATAGCATGTCATGTTTTATGGTTCATTATGCCTATGCCATGTTAATTAGATTAGTGACATACATGTTTAGTTATTTTGAGACACCCATGTTCAATATGGACTTATATTTATGTGCTCTCACTTTAATGTTTGAACTAATATGTATATCCTAGATCTAATGCATATGCATATACATAATGACCATATGAATGTTTATGATTTATATTTATGATGCTTCTAGATTATTGTGAAAATACCATGACTATTAGATCCTCGACATACATTTATAGCATTTTGAGACACCATGTTTTATATGGACTATTATTTTGTGTTCTCGTATTTGTTTAGCTATCACGTTTATCATAGGTTTAATAACATGAAAATTTTCTTAATAATCACGTTTAAGATTTATCACGATGATTTTTATCATGTTTTGATGCTTCATGTCTTGAATATTTGTTTAGATGTTAGTTTTCATTAAGACTAGGATTTATACTTGTGCATATAGTGGGTCACAAATAGATCCATATATGTTTGTGCTTGAATGCTTGTTTGTACCCATTAGATGTGCTAGTATAGTCTAGTTTTGATGATCCATGCATTTTAAATTTGTATTCCCATTTTGGCTTTGTTTTATAGATCATGTGTTTTACATTTCATGTATATGTGCATTTTGCCAAACATTAAGATATACATGTATACCCTTTGAGTCATTTGCTTTTCATGCAAATCTATATCATGGACTCAATTGTGTTTAGGGATATGTATGTATACTTCTTCCGTTGACAAATTATACATATACCTTGAAATGAAATTTGTTAATGAAAATTTAGTTTTTCATGTTTTTCATGTTTTCATGTGTTTTTAATTAACTTCATGTATATGTCCATCTTGTCCAAACTATTAATTATACATATACATCTTTTTTTTGAGCCACATGCCTTCATGCATATATCTTTGTGGACTCGTTGTGTTTGGATATGTATGTATATTTTAGTTTGTATTAGACATAAATATGCCTTGAAGATTAAATAGTTTTATTAATTTTCATGTTTAAATGTTTAAAGGAATTTAAATAAGCTTAATGGAATATTTTTCATGATTGTGATCCTCACATTTTATTTATACACTCACATTTATTGTTTGCTCATGCTTTGTTTTCATGAGTCATTATATGCTTCATTGACTTGAGTGTTGGATATCATGTGGATTTCATATTTTATGAAAAATTATTTGTTTTTATTCCTTTCTTGAAGGATTTCGTACTAGTTAACAAAACTTTCCATTTTAACTAGTTCGTATTCTTCGTTGTGATATGAGTTATACCATGCTTCTATTATTGTTTCAATTGGTATCATTGAACTCTTTTAATTGGTATCAATTTTGATCATTTTTGTATACTCATATGTTTGTATGTATGAATGCTATCAACTCATATGGTATCAATCTCTATTGGTATCTAATTATTCATACATATATGTTTTATTTGTGCCTACTATATTCCTATATATTATACCACAAGATATTGTTTATGCTTAGCTTGAAAAATTAATGATTATCCTATTTCAATTGATTTATTTTTTAATTGGTATCTTATTTCAAGCCTACGCATGTTTTTAGTTGGTATTTCATAAAGGGGGAGAGAACTTGCATTTCATATTTTTCTATTGGTATTCTAACCTACGCATTATTTGATTCCCACTCCCACACTTTATGATTTCAAAAATGATTGATTTGAGTTTGAATGGTAAGAGCTTTCAATTGGTATCATATGCTATTAAAGTAAAATATTTTCTATTGATATCAAAATTGCCTTAGTGAAATTTGTTTCAATGCCTTGTTTACTTTCAATTGATATAGGCATTTCTTACATGTTTTTATGTCCACGTTTGATTGGTATCAAGATGCACTTAATTGACATATCTTTTTGGTATCAATGTTTTTGTTATTCACCCCTACTTCTTGGTTCCTTGTTTCATACAAAAAGGGGGAGAAGAATTTCTTTTTTTTACATGCTTTAACCCTTTGTTGATTCTTTGATTAGAACAAAAGGGGGGAGAAGAATTTATTCGTGTTTTGTGTTTTTACCCCTTTGTTGATGATTGACAAAAAGGGGGAGAAGAATTTGGTTTTATAAGTTTTATATGCATGTCTTTGATACATGTAATTGTTTAATAAGAAAAAGAACATGTTTTATTTGCTCATTTAATTATTGGTATCTAGAGCACCTTAATATTTAATATTTCATTGGTATCTAGAACCTGGAGCATGTTTTATTAATATAAGTTTTATTGTTTTCATGCATGAGATAATGCATTGCCATTCATTGCATATTTATTATTTATTTGTTTATGCATGAGTTAAGGGGGAGCTTCTTTGAAGCTTAACTTTAATCCATGCATATATAACTCTATGAGTTTTGTCATCATCAAAAAGGGGGAGATTGTTGGCCCAAAAGGCTTTCCACTCTAGTTTTGATGATGATCAACTCATGTAGTTATGTTTACTAATATTCTTGTGATTTTAAGTTTCAGATCATTAGCAAGATATTAGTTTGGTGATAGCTTCAACAAGAAGTTTTGGAAGCTTCACAAGTGATTTCAGTGCCCGAGCATCAAGTTCGTACCTTTGCACTCAGTGGATCACGGTGTTTGTGGATCGAGTCGCCTTGAAGATGAAGATCGTCAAGAAGACTTAGGTATCCATAGTTTAGAGTGTGTTTTAGATCCATTTGTAAAGCTTAGTATAGTTGATATGCTCAAGTGCACTATACACACACGTTTTGGTTTTGATATGTGTTTTCATGAATAGTAGATCAAAACAAGTTTAATTGGTTTATGTATATTAGATACGTTCTATATACATGCTTGCTTAACTTCTTATACAAACTTAGTTTGACTTACCTATTCATGTGTTTTTATGTTTTGGTATTTTTACAAAACATATTTTATGGATTTAAAGACAAAAATTATGATATATCTTGTTTCTTGTATATTGGACCTATGTCCATATGCAATATGCTTAAATGTATTTAAATATCATGTTTTTGCATCTAAACAAGTTTTAGGAAAAATCAGATTTCCTATTTGAAAAATACAAGTTTGATAAAAATACAAGTTTTGGCTTTTGGTAAAATGTTAAAATACAAAAATGGTTTCATATGCTTGATATTTGAGTTGAAATGTTCATCACAAGCTTATATATCAATGCAATATGGTAAAAACATTTTTGGGAATTTCTACAAGTTTTAAAAGATTTTTTAAGAATACTTATAACTGTTTTTACCCTGTATTCTGACCCAGACCTGTCTGTCAGGCCAGGCCGGTCGACCGTGAGGTCGACCGAACCATGGGCCGGTCGACCATGCGGTCGACCGACGTGCACAGAACCGTGCACGTCTGACAGCTTAGTGGAGCGGTCGACTGGGAGGTCGACCGTATCTGAGAGCAGTGCTCTCTGTTTATTTCGGTCGACCGAGCGGTCGACCGGTTTGCTCCAACGGTCGGATTTTTGACCGTTGGCGGTCGACCGACCGGTCGACCGGAGGTCTGTCAGACTAACAGATCAGCCTAACGGCTAGTTTTGTTTTGGGGCTATATATACCCCATCTCTTCATTGTTTTGAGTAAGATTTTTGAGCAGAATTTCCTAAGCCTTTCTAGTGTTTTAAACAAGTTTTCAAAATAATTTTGTGCCAAAAAGATTCATCTTATTTGTTTTTAAGTGTTTTGTTATTTTAAAAGAAAATAGGTTTTTGGGAATTAGTTTCTTGTTATTCATTTCTATATCAATTTGGTATTTTTCCCAAGAGATTTTCTTTGATTAAAACACTTGTTTTCCACACTTGAGCTATCATCTATCCTATTCTATAGGATCATTTTATTTGTGGGAAAAGAGATAGAGTTTGTGATCTTTTGTGATCACTTGTTATAAACCCTCCTTGTTGTATTTGTGTATCCCTCTTTGGTAGAGGTTGATCGGAGTGGTATTGGTTTGTATCCCTCTTAGGTAGAGGTGATTGAGTTGTTTGTTGGCTACGGCCCTTATCCCTCTTCGGTAGAGGTGGAATTGTGGTTGTATTGCCTCATTGGAGGTTGTAAGGTTGTAAGGTTGAGAGAGGAGTTTGGTACTCCTATAGTGGATTGGAAATCCTTCACGGTGGTGAAGGCGGGGATGTATAGCTAGGGGCTCGAACCTCGAAACATATCTTGTCTTAGCGTTTGATCCATTGTCTCTCTAACCCTTTCTCTTTTTATTTTGTGCAAAGCATCTTCAATCAGTACATTTCATATCATCTCTATTGCTTGCATTTGTGCCTTGCATATATTCATATTGCTTATTCATATTATATGCTTGGTTGTTTGTGTGCCTCACTTATACTTAACCAACAAGCTTCACATAGCACCTCAACCCATTTCAAGGGGAATCAAGAGGAGTTAGTCCAGAGCCCTTCACGGGGAATTCGGCTACACTTGTTGTGTTGTATTAAGTGTGTTGCTATATTTTGTTTTAATCTTCTGCATTTAGAGCATTTAGTTTCTAGATTAGCATTTACACCTATTCACCCCCCTCTAGGTGTTTTTCATGAACTTGAGCAATCCGCCAACTATTCTATCCTTTACATTTAATCTAAAAATAAATCTTGACACTTACGACCATGACACAAGTCTTCTGAAAATCTTCTCTTGAGAATCTTCTTCTCCTTCTTGACTTAGTCCAAACCATGATCCAATGAGCTAGACTCTTCTTGAGTACTTGATGCGATCTTGATGCACGAGCTCTTGAATCAACAACGTGCTAGCTTCAAAACTTGACTTTAAATCCTTTGTTGAAGCTAAACACCTAACTACTACTAAGATCTTGATCAAGTATCTGAGACTAATTAAACACAAGTTCATTAGCACTATAACTACATGAGTTAATTATCATCAAAACTAGAGCGATGGGCCTTTGGGCCAACATATATAATATAAGTACATATATATTAGAGAGAGAATGAGAGAGGAGAATTATTTAGAGAGAGAAGGAGGCTGAGAGAGAGAGAGAGTTATAGGAAGAGAGAGAGAGAGAGAGAGAGAGAGAGATGGTGTGGATAAGGTGAGGTAATTAGGAAATGAAGGGGAGGGTAAATAGGGGAAATAAGAAAGAGGATATAATAGGAAAGAAGGAAAAGAAAGAAAGAAAAAGAAAGAAAAAAAGAAGGAAAAGAAGAAGGGAGGGGAGATGGTGGGGCCACCGCCGGCGGCCTGGGGGGACGGCGGCGCCGCCGGAGGTTGGGGGCGGCGCCACCTAGTCCGGGGAGGAGGTGGGTGTGGTGTTGATGTTTGTTGTTGTTGTTGTTGGTGATGGTGGTGGTGGTGATTGTGGTTGATGGTGGTGGTGGTTGATGGTGGTTGTGGGGAGTTAGAGGAGGAGGGGGAGATGGTGGTGTGGTGGTGGTGGAAGTGGTGGAATTGGGGATTTTGATAGTGAATTTTGAAGAAGAGGAGGAAGATGGAGTGATGTGTTTTGTTGAAATTGGAGAAAAGGAGATGGAGTTTGGAGAGGAGGGAAGTAGGGAAGGAAAGTGGGGAGGTTGGGTGCGGCGTCGGCAGCTAGGGGGTGGCGTTGGGCGGTGGTGAGGGTGGAGCCGGCGGTCAAGGAGGAGAGAGAGGGTGTATGTGTTGTGGGAGAGATGGTGAAATGAAGAAGATGGGGAAGGAGGAAAGAAGAAAGGAAATTAAAGGAAAGAGAGAGGGAGAGTATGGGAGAAGGGACGGGGGGGCTGTTGGTTGCAGCTGTCCTTGGCTGCAGGGGAGCGGTCGGCAAGGGGGGGCAGGGCATGGAGCAAGTAAGGGAGAAGAAAAAGAAAAAAAGAAAGAAAAGAAAAGAAAGGAAAAGGAAAAATAAAGAAAAGGAAAAGAAATTAGAAAAAATAATGAATAAATATATTATTAAATAATTAAATAATAGGATAATATGGGAGTATTAAGTAGAGGAGTGAAGGAAAAAGTAAGAAAAGAAGGGAAATATATTATTATTTAAATAGGGTAAAATTTGACTGTTTCAGAAACGTTCCAAAAAATTCTCAAAATAGAAAATATTATTTTAAGATGCCTGATGAAATCGGATTCGAGAAATTCAATTTAATTTTTAAATAAAAATCCTGAAATCTTCTAGCGATACTAGTCGACATTAAAATCGGTCAAATTTTGATAAATTCAGAAAAATCCCAAAAAATGTGTTTAGATAGAAAATTAGATTCTAAGAAGTAATATGAAAGTTGTTTCTAAATATTCAATTTTTTTTGAAAACTAAAAATCTGGGAATCAGTCAGCGATGCAAATCGACACCAGTTTTGAAGATTTTTCAAAATAATTTTGAAATTTTCAGAAAATCATGAAAATCTAAAATATTAGAAAACAGTGTTTGAAACTGAAATCGATCAAATCAGACTACCAGAAAGGTCAAATTAGGCAGTACGCTGGTATCGGGTTCCCGGTCCAGGTCAGGGCTGACTCTAAGACTGACAATCCAGATCTGATACCAAATAACATAAGCAATCATAACACAAAAACAAATACTGAAAGAAAATTGAAACAATATGATCAAAAAAATTGGGACACGTATTTGGGTATGTATCCTGGAATGAGGTGCTACACATGACTCCCAGAACGGGTCGTTTGTATCAAGCTCATCCTCTGACCCGTAGCGAGGGAACGTATCAGAACTATACATCCAATCATCATTAGATGAATGGCTTCTTTCTGGTGAAGATGGTGGAGAAGACATTTTTGAATATTTTTTAGATTTTTGACAGAGACGAATTTCAGAAATGTAATTTAACCTGTTTGTTATTCTCCAATGGACACCCTTAATATATAAATAATCCAGGAATTCCAAAATGTTTATGCTCTCAAACGAAGTGAACAATTCGTAAATTTATTATTTACTTTTTTCCAAAAAGTGTATACTTTTCAGGTGACTATTCAGTTTTTGAAAATCGGTTAAAAGTTAATATATTTTAAGATGCAGTTATTTTTTGCTTTGAATACAACAAGATTATTATTATTTTAGTTTATTAAGGTAGAAAAAGACCTGGACGATCAAGATAATTAATTTTAAATTAAATAAGTGCGAATGAGATCACAGTTAACAAAACTGTGAAATTGTTTCTGAAAAAAGACTTATGTAAGAGTGATTATGTCGTTCTGTAAAATGAAATCTAGGTCGCAGTTCCATGTACGTTACACAAATTTTTTTACATATAAGAAATTGCGGGAAAAAAAGGATAAAATAAAAACCTCTTGATCAGTATCCAAAGATCTCAACCCTTTAATACTTTCAATATTCTGTGAGGAAGTTGAACCAGATGATATATGGTTCATATTTAGATCGGGAGATAGAGATCGTGGACGACGGCAACCTGAATTGGCAGGAGAAGTGTTCTGTTCCGCCGTCAACATTAAAATAAAAAAGAGATTTAGGTATGTAAAGTAAAAAAAACGAAAAAAATCTGATCCGGATCCCGCTCTTTTTAGAAAAACTTTCCTGGTAGTAAAACTCAAACCTAGATCTGACAACGCGTGGAAAAATAAATATGGGAAAATAATAATAAACAATAACAGGGCAACTACCTATTACAAAGGTAGTTGCCTTGACCTGATTGACTGGACTTGGTTCCTTAGTTTCTAAAGCTTCCAGTTTTCTCACTAGGTTTGCAATTTAGCCTCGTTAGCTATGGATGATTCAATTGAATAGTGACCTCCTTTTGAAGAGATGGAGTTTGAATTCTTAGAGTTCTCACTAGTTGGTTCCCATTGGATGGTCTTTTCAGCTAGATCCTCATATAAATCCCTTCCTTCATTCTCATCCTTCTGCACGAATCCCCTTGGCACAAGTTTCTAAGAGGGTGTTGGTTGAGTAGTCTAAACCATCATAAAGAATTTGGCATTGTTAGTATTTCTCTATTCCATGATGAGGACATTGGACAAGGAGGTCTTTGAAGCATTCAAAGTACCTCCAAAACGGTTCACTAGGTTCTTACTTAAACTGCATGATGTTTTTTCTAACGAGAGCGGTCTTATGAGTTGGATAGAATTTCTTTAAGAAGACCTTGATGAAATCATCCCAAGATGTGATAGAGCCGGCCGCTAAACTGTAAAGCCATTTCTTGGCTAAGTCCTTAAGAACGAAAGGGACAAATCTCAACCTAATAGCATCGTCTACAAGGTGTGGGATTTTCATCATTAAACATACTTTCTCAAATTCTCTTATGAAGAAATAAGTATCTTCGGACTCTAAGCCATGAAACTTGGGGAGCGTGTTGATGATTGAGGCTTGAGCACAAAATTGTATTCACCAACCGATGGAAGTTGGATGCAAGTTGGAAGTGTAGTTCTAATGGATAGAACCTATCCTGCAAAGATTCTGTTGATCCATAACTGGATCTGGTCTTGGTTCGAACTTGGATGGCGATGTGTTTCTAGCTAACCTAGATGAAGTAGAGTCTCTTGACCACACTTGCATACACAAACACTATCACAAACAAGTTCACAAATAGTCAACAAGAGAAAACAACCAAGCCTAATTTAAGGTAACCTTGACCTAGACAATCCTAACTGGTTGATTGTCCACAGGAGGTATAATGCAGACTTTGATCATAAGCTAATCAGCCAGATCAGGGCAAGATTGATGGGAGGTATCCGCACAAAAGCGACGGGCCTAATTAAGCCAAACCACCAGCCTTCGGGGTTTTGCCCCTCAATCCCTGTCCTTAGATACTGATTTGGCAAGAGTCAAATTCTAACACCTTCCCCCTTAGGATAATCTCCTAATGAGTTCAAAATGTCCCTAAGGCCAACGTCTATCAGATTTTAAATTAGGCTTAGGCTGTGTGTGCTTGGAGATGGTTTATGGGCCAAGAAAGGGTAATGACTTCCCCACCTTATCTTGTTTTGGATTTTGCCCTTAAAATTGATAGTACAAAGTGTGCAAGATATAAAAAAGTAACATTCATAAGAAAATATCACCCAAGAATGTTTCCTAAACTATATGTTATGCATACATACCTTTTCTCCAGTTATCTTCAACAGTAATCGTAAAAGAAACATAATTAGACAAATGCCTAGAATGCAAGTCTAAATTTTTTTTAAGCAATTAGCAATCAATCAGATTACCATTGGATTAAAAACAGGGAGTGCGAATATCAAATATAGCAGAACTAACACACAAAACTGTATTTTTGCAAAATGATATGTCCTGCAAAAAAGAGTTTTTAGTAGTCCAAAAATTTCAAGCTTTTGCGCTGCAATTTCTTGAAATTCTGTTTCTTACTTTCGAGAGTAGGGGCAAAAAATAGCAAGTCTTCTCCTCTAAAGCTTGAGCGCTGAATTTGATTCCTTGACGTCCCTAAAATAAGACACCAAACTTGTTAGAAAATAATTACACCGTTCCTCTCTGGCAACGGCGCCAAAAATTGATTGCAAATGAAAGCAGTGAGACTTATCGTCTATCTTTGGGTTAACGGGTCGTGTCCACGAGGAGGAATGCGATGAAAACTTTTCGGTGTTTTTGTTTAAGAAGCAAAGAATAGTTTCGGTATTTTTTTACATTGAAAAAGAGAATGGAGAGTAAGAAAGTAATTAAAAGAAAAATTGAAAACTTAGAGAAGGCTTTGAAAAAGGTGATCTTTAAAAGAATTGAAGATTGTTTGATTGTTTTTAATATAGGAAAAAGATCTGGGTTCACTATCTTACTACTCAAAGATATGTTCTTCTCTTTAAATTCTTAGTGCCTCAACTTGATCATAGACAAAAACTTAAGCTTGAGTTTTGAAAGTCTTAAGCAAAGCAAATAAGATTGTTTGAAAAAGTTTAACTCTTTTTCTTAAGAATTCCTCTTGAACTGAATGTTAAATCATCAAACTTTCTTTCAAGTATGAAATAAAAATAAGTTCAAGTGATGTTTTAAAAGAAATTGAAGTTTAGAAATCCAAAACTATCTTCACGTGCCTTCAAGAACACTTTCAAAGAAGAAAGGCTTAGTTTAAGGCATACATATAATTCTGTTGGGTTATTTACATCAAGACCATTCAAAACAAGAGGGATCGAAGAGAGAGAGATGATAGTGAGCCCAAAAAACAAGTTTAGCTACTCATGAATAATATAAAACAAGATATGTAAATAAAATAAGATATACCCGTGAATTGGAGAAGAAGAGATGTTTTGAACCTTTATTGATGTCACTTCAACTTCAGATTACAATCACTCTTTTTCTCTCTCTCACTTGCATCTGGACTGAAATATAAATAAAGAAACAAAGATACAACTTCTCAATCTATCTAACAAAGAACCTAAACCCTAAAAATAAAGAGAAAAATTTAAACTAATTTTCGGTCCCTTTTTCTCTGATAAATGCAGTATTTATAGGGAAAAATCAAACGGGGGGGGGCGTACGAAGATAAGGGGAGCAAACGCTCCCCCAACATACTCAACTAAGCCGCAGAAACATGGCTTTGGCCGTGTTTCTGCGGCCATGGTGTGGCCCGGTGGCCACACCTGGTTGGTGGAACTCTTTGGTTAAGTGATACGCTTTTATCTCTTGCTGGGTTTCCCGTTTTAGCTTCTGGATTTGACGAAACTGCCTTTGATCTTTGGCTTTAACCAATTGATTTGAAAAGATTCATTTAACCGATTTTCAATCTCTCTGATTTGCCATGATCTGTCCTAATTTTCTGATTTCAAATTAATTCTGAATTAAATCAGAATTTGATGGGCTTTTGGGCTCGTTTCCCTTCTTTTTCTTTTAACAATAGGCCTGCATTTTATAAAGAAAAATAAGACTTATTAATAGGATTTATTAGATAATAAATACGGTACCGTGATAATATATATGCAATATATGTGACTAATCAAACGCCCCAACCTCGCGGTACAGAGACGTTGCTGTGGCATATATAAATAAGTCGAAAATACCCTTACATATATATGCTAAGCATCAGTACATGTAAGAATTAGAGTACGAAAATACATGATGCCTTATACATTCTAACATATGGGTACAATTACAAAGACCATATGTGACATAATATTACAAGAATAATACATCACTGATAGGCGCAAATTGCGAGGATACAAAAAGATATACAAGTATGAATAGTATAAAAGGCGCTCACAAGTTACAAAAGAAAAACTCGATAAACGAGCAAAGAGCCTGGAGGGATTGGGCCTCAGACGTTTGCCAATGCTCAATGCTACCGTTGCACTACTCTGATCAACAACCGAGAGAATTCACAGGCTCCAAGATATGGACATGAGGATCCAGGGGAGTCAGAACTCCCCAACGAGTGGTGTTACGAATGCCAAGTGGCGTGCAAAGATAAGCACACGTATATCGATAAATCCAAATCATAAACATATATTGAAATTGTGTCGTGGCCACATGCATACAGGAGCAAGTAGAGAGATAGCAAGTGATATCA
Source organism: Agave tequilana (assembly GCA_038442645.1). Taxonomy (NCBI): domain Eukaryota; kingdom Viridiplantae; phylum Streptophyta; class Magnoliopsida; order Asparagales; family Asparagaceae; genus Agave; species Agave tequilana. Next base: position 77,658 of record JAVJIF010001257.1, read on the forward strand.
AGTAGGGAATACACATGGTATCATAAGATAAGAGCAGGAGATTGGTGGAATTGAGCACAAGTGGAAAGGAATGATGTAAGTAACTATAATATAATAATAATCATAAAATCAGAAATCCGATGTAAAACCTGGTGAAAGCAAACTTGACAAAACATACAACGGATATATAGTTGGCATCTTTTATTATTATTATTACTCGTCCTATCCTGATGTTTAGATATATGGATTAGTGTCCCAGCACACATATATCCACATTGAAGTAAAGCAAGGTTGTTATTAGAAATCAACGGGGTATCAGCGAACAATATTTATAGTGGGTCCCGTACATGCCCGGGACCATAGTGCATAACGTTCTGTTGCTGGCTGCAAGGCCTAGATGAGGACTTATTGTTTGCCCTTTTTCATGAATGTAATAGGAAATAGGAAGCCAACGCTCCCCTCGGAACACCTGGAGGCCCTCAGGTCGAACCAGAAGTTTTGGTTGCATAACATACCTAATTCTACTGTAAATACAACATATATTGATAAGCATAAGTTTCCCCTGACCCGATGTCTCTTTTATAGTTTATTAGATAATTATCAGATTTGGGAATGAGCAGGAACAAGCCAGGAGTATCAGGAGTACGGTTTGTACTAGAATATATCAAGATGTAAACAAGATGTCAGGTCATCATTCCCGTTATCGTGATAATTAAGAGTCAGGTACGTCATGCAGGATGTCAGGTGATAGCATGAAATGGGGTGATATCAGGCAGGTGACAAGAGACATCATGGTATATGTAAGCACGTCAAGCGATACACGAAATAGTATTGATATAAGAGATCAATACGAATACCAAAAAACTATACAGTTTCAAGAAAAATAATATAAGTAGGATTTCAAACTCTTCACAACCATTAATAGAAGAAAAGATAAGTGGCGATGAGGTGATAAGCAAGCAAGCAAGCAAACATCCAAACGAAGCTAAGCAAGCTGGAGTTACAGACAGCAAAAAGTGTTTAACACTAAAGTGCTTGGCGGAGCTACTAGAATGACTCGACTTAGAAGGCGAGTCTAAAATCTGGCAGAGTTTCGCCTAGACGAATCTAGTAGTAAAGCGCAGAGCGCTAAGCATGCCTACTAGGCGGAGCATGAGAGACCTGTTGGTCTTAGCGCACTCCTCTTTCGAGGAAGTGGGCGAGAGCCTAGGGCTAAAGTACACTCGGGGTCTAAACGCACTCTCAGTGGCTACCACGAAACCCATAAGGGTGCAAGCCTAAAACCAATTGGATAGCTAGCCCGAGAGTGGGCAGAAACCCAGAGTCGGTACAAGGGTACCTGCAATGTTAGTACCACACCGAGCATGCATATAAGCATGATAATATCTATACTACCGTGGAGTGGTGAAGGCCGGGGGCTGAGTAGAGAGCCCGGACTAAACACAACCCGAAGGTTGGGTAAAGAAAGCCTGGAGGCAGAACGCAGCCCCGAGGCTGGGTACAGTACCTGCAGAGTGTTAATGTCAATCACGTGCATATAATAAAGCAGTAATGAGTAACATCGCAGGCATGATATATGTACAGGAAATAACTACCCTAGTACAACCATTCGTCACAGGTATATACATGTACAATCTTAGGCACTCGGCCACATACAAAGGGCACAACCAATACAAAATACGATTACAGCCTAAAATACAGATAAAATACAAGTCGATCCGACGAAGCGGGAAAACCCAAAATGAGGCGAGGATACTCGCCTAATCTCTTAAATAACCGTGAAATCTCGGAGTCCAAAACAGGCGCACACGCCACCAAAATATATTAATATATATATAATATTTTTAGAGAGAAAGAGAATAAGAGAGAGGAGAGACAGAAGAGAGGAAAAGAATTAGAGAGAGACATGAGAGAGAGGGAGAGAGAAAAACATCTAGAGAGAAAGCGAAAGTTAGAGAGAAACTTATTTTAGAGAGAGATAGAATGAGAGAGAGAGGACAAGGAGAGAGGGAGATCAGGAAGGGGGAAATAGTCCCCTCCAACAGAGAGAGGACAGGAAGGGGGGCTGTTGCCCCCTCTCCTGGTCGCGACCTGACTAAGCCAGGCCGTGGCCAGCCCTGGCTGCATGGCCAGGGGCGCCAGGGAGCGCCGGGGCCATGTCGGCCCTCAGTGGCCGGTGGTGGTGGTGCGCGGTCATGCCAAGGTGGAGAAGGAGGATCTTTGAGGGGGAAGGAGGAGTTGGTGATAGGGTTTTTTGATGAAATTGAAGGGGAAAATGGTGAAATTGGAGGTGATGGTAAAGTGGAAGGAAGGTGGAAGTTGTTGTGGTGGAGAGGGTAGTGGAATTGGTGGAGATGGGTTGTTGGTTGGTGGTGATTGAAGAAAGAAGAAGAAGAAGGGGATGATGGAGTTAGATGTTGGTAATTGAAGAGAAGGGAAGAAGTAGAGAGGAGGATGGTGGGGGAGTGGTGACCTCCGACCATGAGGAGTCGGAGGGAGCGCCAGAGTTGGGGCGGCGCTAGTGGTGGCGTCGGCTTGTGGAGAATAGAAAGGGGAGAAAAATGAGAGACGGAAAAGAAGGAAAAAAAGAAATAGAAAGAGAACAAAGAGAAGGAGAAGTGAGTGAGGTGAGGGGGAGTAAATGAGGGTGTGGTTCGATCGGTGATGGGATAGGGGAAAGAAAAAGAAAAAGAAAGAAAGAAAGAAAGAAATGAAAGATTCAGAAAATAATAATAATAATATAATATGTCGTAAAATATTGACTGCTCCAGAAAAATCCCCAAAAATACACAGTGGTAGAAATATCATCTTGAGAAATAATATGAAATCGATTTTCAGAAATAAAATCCCATTTTCAAAATTAAAAATCTTAGAATCAACTATAATACTTGTCGACACTAAATCCGGCCGAACTTCAACAAATTC